>JAEQBH010001958.1:0-218722 GCA_016808115.1 Tetrastigma voinierianum | reverse complement strand
TCAAAATATGTTTTGATTCCTCCGCAAAATATTAACGCATGGTGGATTGTCTCGGTTTCCAGATTACACCTTGGGCATCTCGAATTCAATAGCATTCCTCTACCCCTCAAGACGGCTTGGACCGAGAGGCATCCCATGTTAGATTTACAACGACAACCCGAGATTGATGCGTAGTCAATTTAGAACACATCAAAACACGGAAATCAAAATACATACCCGATTGATGTGTCATGTTAAAGCCACTGTCAGATCTAAGATCCCAGAAGGAAAACAATAGTGACTAGACCTTTCTCTCCCTGATCCTCTTTCCCACTAGGGTTTTACTATTTCTGAAACTGTATATTGTGTATTCACCAATGGGGCAGAGTACACCTTATATAGGATCGAGAGGGAAACCCTCCAGCACATTAAGTAGTAATTTCAGTCTCCCATCAAGAGCCCCTGAATCTACCCTCTACACCTTTTCATATTACACTTATTATATATATGTCTAGATCAACTGTGCTCAACCGTATTGAATCACATAAATTGATTTGGGCTTTACCACTTCATTCGACCGTTTTCAAACAAAAATCAGGCTCAGTTAAGCTCATATTTAAAAATATTTCCAATACCCCACTCAGCAATATTGCTAATTGAGTTTGATGAATTTGAAGAATAGTTAAAAAGACCTAGATCGAACAACAATCGTAGTGGCCACAAATAAACATTCAGCCAAAATCCCACAAATGCAAAATAATAATCGAACTGGCAAAGAGGACACTTTGAATTAACACAATACCTTGGCCAACCACAAGCACTAAAATTGCAAATCGACATGGATTCCCTAAGTGTGATAAAGTGTAGTGCTGTCAACACTTAGGATCCCAAAATAACCAAACATGTCGACAACGATTCTGGCCCTTCTTTTATGGTTTCATAGAAACTCAGATAGGCTATATCCCTTTACGCTTCAAAGAAGCCTGTAAATTTTATGTCATAAGACCTTTATAATTGTATGAGCTCATAAAAGTTTATACATTTCCACAAACATGCACAAGTAATATAGAGGTAATAAACAAAATAACCACAAGTGAGAACTGAAACTGGAATGTATTATGCAAGCATCATGAATAGCAAGATCATATACTCCCACTAACTCGCACTCCGCAGATGCAACAAGACCCATCTCGCAAAACATGCTTATTAAAATCACTGTGTCACAAACCTTGGTTAGTGGATCGCCAGTTATTCTATCAAGAGTAATGTGGACTACCTCTATATCCCCATTATCTACCCAACTCTAAGCTCAAGTATTTCAACTCTATGTACTTTGCTCCTCCAAGATTCTGGTACTCTTAGCAAAAAGAAACAACACTAGAGTTATCGTAGAAGAGCGCTTCTGGTCTACGATAGACGAACAATCTGAAGGTCTAGAAATAAACTTCTCAACCACTTAAGATGAGCACCGCCATAACAAGCAACAATTTCATCTTCCATCAGAGAAGAAGCCACCAACGATTGCTTAGAACTCTTCCAAGAAATCGCCTCCACTGCAAGTGTAAAATAAAGCCCGTGGTAGACTTTCTTCATTATCTCGTATTAACCTAGCTTAAATCAAAGATTCGCATAACCAAACACTTGCAAGTCATCCACTTCTCTATATACAAGCATATGGTCTTTAGTTTTCTGTAGATACCGCATAACCTTTTTTGCAGCAACCCAATGCTCATTTCCATGATTAACGAGATAACGTCCAAGGACACTCATTAAATAAGTAATATCCTAGCCTAGTACACGCAGGAATACATCATCAAGCTCCCCACAATACTACTATAAGGAATACCATTTATACCGCCTTCTCAACAACATCATTTTGGGGGCATCGGGATTCTTTATTAAGTCCTACTTCCTTTAATATAGGAGCCAAACCTGCTTACAAACCTTCATCCCAAATCGCTCCAAGACAGATCAACATAGGCTTCTATGAGTCCCAAAATTTATGATCTTCATTCTCTATGGACTTCTATACCCAAAAAAATTCGCTCAATCGAGATCCTTCATAGCAAAATTTTGTGATAACATTCTTTTAACATCCATAAGCAAACCTAAATCATTACTCGCAAGTAGAACGTCATCAACATATAAGATGAGAAATATAAATTTTCTCCCATTGATCTTTAAATAAATGCAGGAATCCACAGTATTCTCTTCAAAACCTAGAGAAGTGACAACATCATGAAACTTTAAATACTCATCGCTTCGAGGCCTGCTTAAACCATAGATAGACTTCTTAAGTCTACACACCATATTCTCTTTTCCATCGACTACAAAACCCTCCGGCTGTTGCATATACACTTCCTCATAAAGATCTCCATTCAGAAACGCTATCTTGACATCCATCTGATGCAATTAAAGATTAACGTGCGCCGTCAATGCCATGATTATTCTAAAGCGAGTTCGAGAAGACAGAGAAAAGGTCTCGTAATCAACCCCTTCCTTTTTGTATACCCCTTGCAACTAATCTAGCTTTAAACCCTTTCAATTTTCCCTTTAGCATCTTTTCTTAGTTTTAAAAACCCATTTGCAACCTATGGCTTAAAATTTTCGCATCTCTACCAACTCCCAACACCATTATTAGCCATCGACAACATCTCTTCTTTCACGGCAATATTCCATTTATCGTGACCGAGGACTATGGACAAGATCAAGTAAAAGTAATGTGGATCTATGACCTCCCAATATCATAATCAACTCACCGTAGTAAACAACATAGTCATAGCAATGCAGGTCTCCTTTCTCTCTGAGATCTCCTAAGAGGCATAGGTCAACAGGTGCCAATCCAACAGCCTCAGTATTCTCGCAACGACCGCAGAGTCGTGATACGCACCCGATTCAAGTCCTTCACCTTGCACGTGAATGGCTATAATCCTTTCTGCATTATGGGCAAAATAATCAGATCAATAAGACTGCGGTAGACAGCATTCACTTGCTGGAAGCTAGAACTATCAATGTGATCCTCGAGAAATTTTACATTCAAGGACTCAACGATCCTCGTATGATGCCCAGGACAATAAAATCTAAAGCCCTTAGAGGCGAGTGGGTAGCCGATGAAAAATCCTGATGTAGTTCTAGGATCAAGTTTTCTTTCATGAGGATTATAAATCTCACTTCTTAGACACCCCATACCTTTAGGTGGTTCAAACTCGGGGTTTTCTATCGTCCAAAGTTTAAAGGAGTTTTCAGGGGCAATGCACTTACTGCACTGCTATGATATACATGGCTGTTTGAATGGCTTCACCCCAAAAAGATTGAGGCAATTTGGTTCTACTTATCATACTTCTTACCATATCCATCAAGGTTCGATTTCGACACTCAACAACCCCATTTTGCTCAGGTGTTCCAGGCATTGTATACTGAGCCTTTATGCCACAAGACTGTAAAAATTCAGCAAAAGGTCCTAAACATTGTCCTAAATCTCCATGTCTCCCATAATATTCACCAATTCTTATCCGACCCGACAATTTTAATGACCTTTCCTAATTGCTTCAACTCCGCCTTAAAGATTTTAAACCTTTCTGAAAAGCTTCACTTATGAGAAATCAAATACACATATCCATATCTAGAAAAGTCATCAACAAAGGTCACAAAGAAACTTTTGCCACAAAGAGAGGAGAATACAGTCCACTAATGTCCGGTGAATCAGTTCTATGTTCACTACTACGAGTAGCACCTTTTGTTGCTTTCCTCGTTTTAGTCAATTTACCTTTAATGTTACCACACATGATTCAATATTATCATAAACTACCTCGGGGTAAATTTCTTGACTTTGATTAATCTTTCTATTCTTTCGAGATGTGACCTAACCTTTATGCCATAGAGAATAGGAATTCTTCATTAAAGCCATTTGGTTCTCAGATTATCTACATGGAACGCAATATCCGAATTTAAATCAATTGATATAAACCATCAAGCAGAACAAAGTCTACCAAATAATATGAATTCAAAGACACTTTAACTTTATTCCCAAATGAAAATGATATCCGTACTCATCAAGCTTTGAAAGTGACACCAAACTCCGTCTCATGGATGGTACAAAAGCAAAGGTTCTCTAAGATAATCCTAAAACTAGACCTAAAATGCAAAACCATCAAGGCTAATAAACAGCATCAACTTTGACTCCATTCCCCACACGCAGTTAATCTCTCCTTCACTGCTAGCGCTTTAGTTACGAACCCCCTGAAGGAATTAGCTATATGAATAGGACTACCACTATCTAACCATTCAAGAGTTTGGCTAAGACAACCACCAAAGAAGCATCAAGACAAACAAAGGTTATGTTATTACCTTTCTTATTCTCTCCTTCTACCCAAGCTTTATAATCGATAACAATCCTTTTCTTATGACCTTCTTTCGCAAAACCAACAGTGTTAGGTTTAATGTCGTTTGGGACCTCCCGCATTATGGGACTACGCTTTTGTTCGTTGTCGGGAACCTTGCCAAATTGTCCTTTCTTGTGGTTAGAGGCAGAAGCTTGGCTAGAAACACCTTTTCTATGGGAAAACTGCTGCATTAGATTCACAGACTCACCATGCTCTCTCTTAATTCTTTCCTCCTCTTGAACACACACAGAAATCAGTTGGTTCACATTCCAAGTCTCACTTTGGGCATTATAAATGGATTTCAGCTGGCCAAATTGGGTGGGTAAGGAGTTCGTATTTAGTGGACAAGGAATGACTCCATCTATGGTAATCTCGAGGCTGTAGAGGATTAATGTATGTCCCCGCATTTTCAATATGTACGGCCTAATCTCAAACCCATCATACTTCATGTTAGACGCACTTTTGCATCATTCCCCTAATGCCTCACCTTTTTAGACTTTGAAATCGTTGTCCTATGGCCTCAAAAAGCTCTTGCATCAAGCCTCCTCAAACACCGGTACTTTGAAACTGAGAAATTGATTTCTTCATCACCATGATACTGTACCGATTAGCTCACCCATTTCGTAATAAGCCTTTCTTCAAGAGTGCTATCATTAGTGGGCTCTGAGGTCATCCTCGCTGTGGCTAAATCAAGATCGCCTAATCCCAACGCGAAGTTCAACATCACTCTTCCATCTCGAATAGCATCGCTTATCTCGTAGTTTCAATCGAAAGCACACAACCGGTTGTTCACAAATACTTGACTTATCAGAACAATAAAATAATTGTTTAATATACATGGCAAAATGATAGCAAAATATACAATTCGGCTCAACGTATCACCACTGCCCTCAGCGTAACGCATAGCATACGCATGCTTCCCAAGTACCATAGCAAGAAATGATCCTATAAAGGACATCCCCTTTGGGCAGATATACCTTCACAAAATCAAAATTAAGTAACCCTTGCCACTCACACTTCCAAGAATTCTGAACAACTAACCCCATTGGCAAGTAAGTTGCCAATTATTCAAAGAAGCAAAACATCTCTCGAATCTCTTACAAAACTCAAGAATTTCAACAAATAACCGCTTTGACAATGTTATTTATTTAATCCATGAGCATTTCATCGAGACAATTGCCCACAAATATTCTGTAACTATTTTGTTCAAACAAGATATTCTTTCATCATTTAATATTATCTTTTATCCCATAAGAAGATCCAGAATAGTATTATTATATTATTTATTTTACCGCGAACACCTAAAGCCAAAAGAATACAATCCAACACCATCATGCTTGATTAAAAAAATGGAAAATAAATCAAGCAATTCGCGCACACAATCAAAAAAAAAATTTGATTCAGGCGTTAAATCGAATTCTTGGACTGCGCGAAAAATGAAGGAAACAAACGCTGACCAACAAACCTCCGTGATCTTTTAACTTCCAATTTGCCGATTCGCATAAATTTTAATTTTAGATTCAAATCAAACTACGCCGCTCGACACGTTGTTAGATTTACAACTGAACTGAGATCGATGCGTGAATGACAGAAACATCAAAACACTAAATCAAAATACATACCCGATTGATGTGCCATGTTAAAAGTCACTGCCCAGATTCAAGATCCCAGCTGAAAAACACACCTGACTTTGACCTTCCTCTCCCGATCCTCTTCTCACTAGGTTTTACTATTTCCGAAACTCAAAGTATTGTATATTCACCAATGGAGAAAGTACACCTTATGGCAGGATTTATAGGGACCAGCATTAGTAATAATTTTGGGCCCTCCCATCAAGAGCCCCTTTTAATTCCGGCCCTACACCTTTTCATATCACACTTATTATATATATGCCGAGACTTAACCTAGCCCAACCTATTGAATCACATAAATTGATTCGGGCTTTACCGATTTACATTCGACCGTTTTTCTCAAAACAAAAATCAATTAGCGTAAGCCCATATTTAAAAATATTTTAACATCCCATGCATGCCCTCCAAAGAAATAGCAATGAGGCGCCTTTAGTTTCCAAAAGAGAAGACCACTGGTATAGTTGTCACTGATTTTGAGGACTCGTTGTTTACACTTTACTACCTATTACCGATAACAAGATCTCGATCGAATACAACCTGTTCTTTTGCAAAGTGCCAAATCAACTCCATTTTAATCGGTTTGTGTGAAAATGGTGCGGTTTCTATACCTGCGGCTACATCTCTCGCGTAAGAGATCTTCACGAGTTCACATCCTAATCCTCGGACCTCTAATGAAGAGGTCTTGGACCGTATGATTCTAGGCCCTCAATCATGGGAGTGACAACCTGGGTACTAGTGTTGCTTTAAACGAAGGTTCATGTCATGTATTGATAGAGCTTCCATCTCCTATACGCCATCTACACCCATGCTTGAGGATAAATTGTGACGACCAAATACTCTTCCAAGTGTAGCTCGGGTTTGACCCCAATTGAGCGGATAAGAAGTTCCCATGAGGAAAATATTTAGCTTTGATCAATCGACTAGATAGAGTATAAGGGTTCCAAGCGTTCTTACCCAACATTTGTAAAACCTGGGAAATTTTAAAATTTTTCGAAAAATGGCAAAACGGTAAATTGCCACTATTGTACATGTCAGAAACCCGTAATTTTCTGGGACTCTGATGACAAAATAGACCTCATCGTTGACCCGTCGAAATCTAGTTACTCAAACGGTCTGCTGGGATTCTGAGACAATCTGATTTTTTATGATTTTCAAGGCGACTAATGTCTGATAAACCCCAAAAACAAGATTGAAAGTACTTGCTAAGTTCATATAAATTAATTTGAACTTGAACCGGGATGAAATAAATTTTTTATAGGGAGAAACAGGCCCGGACTAGTCGCGGACACGTGGCGCGATGTGAACTACTCACTTAAACTTAAGTGAGGGGCTTTGGGGACAAAAGAAGAGGAGCCCATTTCTTTTCGAAGGTGAGGCTTTCACGCGTAGAGAGAAAGAGAGAGGGAGGAAGAGAGGACCAAACTTTTTTTCATGATCTACGTATTTCAGTTAGTCGGAATTCGTCGAACCAAGAGTGAAAGTTCATCTACTCGACAAGGGCTACACTTATGTACCAAAAATGAGGGATTTCACTAAAGATCCAAAGGGGGAAATTTCGGGAGATCAAAGATTTTGGGCTAGGGAGGCTTCCCACCTGTGCTAATATGCTCCAAGAGATAGGGATTCTTCCTACTGATTATTTCCATTCGGGGCATGAAACGTGGGATTTCAAGTTCCAACAGATGATTTTTCGCTCTGAAGCGAACTAAGCTTCGCCTGCCGAAGGTGCATGAAGCTTCGTCTGTGAAGCTCGCCTTTTCCAAAAGTGTATTTTGATACTAAGACGAACCGCCTAGGGCGAGTTCCTCGCGTTGCATCACATAATCGCTTCAAGCTTAAAGGGCGGTTTTGATGGGCATACTATATGCCGCTTGGTTTCGTGATCGAGAGGTTATCACTTGCTCAGGACAACATGTGGCTATGCTAATGTGATGAATCATATATGTGCTCTAAATGTATTAACATTGATGTGAATGTGTAATTGGAAATTATATGCATGTGATATAATTCGTTCAGATACAAGGTAAATTATATGGTTTATATTGTTCATATGTGACATTCATTACATGTGGACATCGTATTAACATGCAATATCACATTGAATTGTATATGCACCCGAATATCGTGATTTACGTGGGTGTGAGTTCACGGGTTGAAATCAATCACTACATTAGGTTATTGATAAGTGGGCTCTGCATAGCTGGATCGGTTCAATAGAGTCGCATGGTTGCATGACATGCAATGGTGTATTAAATTGCATATGCACGGGAACATCGCATTTCATGGGTGTGGGTGCATGGTTAGGATCAAACAACAAAATTGGTGATTTTATGAGTGGGTTTGCATCACTGATAAGTCCAACAAAGTCTCACTACAGATGAAACGAAACACTCAGATTGTGGTAATAACAAGAAGGGCTACACACCCTCAGGTGAAAGACCTCGGACTGGGTTTACTACACCCAACTGCGGAAAGTCCAAAAAGCAGACAAAGATGCGGAGCTTCCAAGATGAGACTCCAAAAATCCGTTACCCACAAAAGACACAAGGGTTTTATAAATGAAATGATCATTCGAGAAATGACATCCAAAAAGTTTTGGTTTATAAAAACATGACTTTTGTTTTAAACAGGATCATTGGATGTAATCCATCAACGATGGTTTTATCACACATGAGCATCACATTGTGTGGTGGAATCTGGTGCGCGACTCGAGTATGGTGGAGCTCAGAAAGACTCGAAAGATGGTACATGGGTGGGTCTCATTTCATTTCATGGAATGCCATGTAGAATTTCAACCTAGGATTGCATAATTCTTGTTGGAATTGTGTTGTAAATGTGGTTTGTTAAAGTGGAAATTGTATGTGCACTTAAAGCGGGAGTGTACTCTATATGAATTACTCTACTGGGCGTGGCTCACCCTATATGGAATAACATTTCAAGTGCAGGAAATGCCCCAGTGAGTGGTTCTCATCCGAAGCCGTGAGAGTGAAGAAAGTCGGTTTGTGGCTTTGTAATCATTTTTGTAAAAATGTTGAAGTAAATTCATTTTGACATGTACTAAAGTATCAATGAGTGAAATCAAACTCATGTGTATATTTTTATGTAAAGGAGTGTGATTAAACTCAAAAAATGGATTTTTGCATAAAATCGACCTAAAATGTGCTCTACTCGCCTAAGCAGCGTGAGTCATGAGACCCTTAAAACCCAAACTTTCTGAGGAAGAGTAAGACGGTAAATTTCAGTTAAAAATCTAAAATTTTTCTAGATCTCGAATGGTGAAACAGACTTTACCGTTGAAATCGCCTCGCGAAATCTAGCTCCCACGTCGAATTTCAAGACAGTCGGAATTTCATGTTTTTCAAGGCACTAAGAGTGACGCGTGACATATGGCAGGTGTTGAGTGGCTCATATTGAGCCACGTGTCAAGCTATGAGCAAGTCAAATATGGGCTATAGGTGACATGTGGCATCATGTCATTGGAAGGAAATCCATGGTAGATGGATAATAGGATAAGGGAAATCCTAAGAGCCAATGAGAATTAGACATGTGGCAAGTGAGTGGGACTGCAAGAGAGGACAAGTTTCGCCCATCTCTGAATCTCAAACAAAGGATGGGAAAAGAGAGAAAAGAGAAGAAAGAAATAGGGAAGAAAAGAGAGTTTAGAGAGAGACTCCACCTTCTCTCTAAATTTCCGACGATCTACCAACGATTTCAGCGCGATAAAGAGGAAAAGTTCATCCTCATGAAAAGGGTCAGATAGAGACCTGAGTCAGGGGAGTTTTGACAAAACCTGAAGAGGTGTGGGTTTTTCTCCCTACTTAGTTTAATCCTCTTGTCTAAGGGTCATTCAATGCATGGGCTGTGAGGCCGTGAGGGTCAGAACCGGCTCCCAAGACTCGGGACAAGAAGCCGGAGACTCGAGACTGCTTTCTGACGGCCCGTGGACCCGATTACCAAGTAATTGTCCTTGTGTGCCATTTTTATGTGTTATAGTTAAAATGAATAACGGTGTTGGTTGTCTTTCCCTAAGGGGAATGTTTGGTTGTATTTTGAATTATGGGAAGCTGCCATATTATGGTAGTACACATTAACCAGACTTTAGAACTGGTTTTTGGGTGGGAAATAAAAGAAATTTGGTAGTGAGTTCTTCAAGTAAATTGTAGCCACATCAGTGAACTTGATGTTAGGCTTTTGAATTTCCGAATTTAGACCTTGTAGCCCAAGTTATGGTCCTTTTACCCTGAACAGTCTAACCTGGGCCAGAGGTCGGCCAGAGGTCAACCAGCCATAGGTCGGCCTGACCAACCGCCGCCGGCCTCGGTCGGCTCTGGCCTGGGTTTGACCACCATATCCGACCTCCAACCGAAAGGTCATAACCGTCCGAACTCCATTTGAGGTGCCTGACCCCATGGAAAGCCCATTGTCAAAGATTTCAATCATGTGCCCAGAGCAAAGGGGATACTGTAGCCGGGCCTAAGGGCAGGCTTCGCCGTATGTGCCTGCAGGGTCACAGTAGGGCTGACTACTCATGCGAGACCTCCAACTTCATAAGGTCATAACTTCTTCGTCCAAACTCTATTTCGGGTGTTCTTGGACTCTATGGAAAGCCCATTGAGTCAAGATTCCAGCCATATGACTGTGGAGGGTAGTGGGTTCTAGAGGTGGCCTCTAGGCAAAAAAGGCTCCGCTTGTAGTCGAGTGTATCGGCTTGGTAGGGCTGCCTACTCATGTGTGACCTCCAACTTCGAACGGTCATAACTTCTTCGTCCAAACTTCGTTTTGGGTTTTCTTGGATGCTATGAAAATCCCATTTAGTCAAGATTCCATCCATGTGCTTGTGGAGGGTAGTGGGTGACTATAACCTTGTCGAAATTTATGCTTGCACCTAAAGGTGCAAAGGTTTGGCCAGGTCAAAGTGAATAGTCGTGGTTTTTTACCATGGCTACTGCATGGCATGTCAGGATTGTTGTAATGGGTAGGAATTACCATGAGTTAGCCTAAGGAAGTCTCAGATGACATTATTGTTTAGTCGCAATGATCGATGAATGCTAATATGCTCGGGTACGATGTGTGCGGTGTATATATATATATATATATATATATATATATATATATATATATATATATATATATATATATATATATATATATATATATATATATATATATATATATATATTTATTTATATATTGGCATGAAGTATATGAAATTTATATGCTTGTGATATATGTTTTCATGGTAGTTGATATGAAGTGTAACTGATGTAAATGGTTCATGTCTTGTGCATCATACATGTAACATGGGAATTGCAGTGGCATAATTGCATTGCATATGCACTAGAACATCGCATGACATGGGTGTGAGTGCATGGTAAAGATCGACATTGTGTTAGGTGTTCGATGGTGTGTCCTGGGTACACTAAGATAATCAACACCAAGGCTTCGTGTCGATTGCAGGCTCGACTAATGAGATAACGCCCAAAATGAGTTTCCTGAATACGAAATGGTAAAAGACAATATGTGTTGGGTATCAGCAAGTTGGGATAGATTCCCCCCAGGATGAAAGACCCATCGATTATTGTCAGACATATTCCCCAGTGGTGAAAGGCCTTAAAAGTGTCTGGGTTTGCAGAGCTCGTGGTGCGACACCAAAAATCCACTACCCACAAAAAGGCACAGGACTGTGAATGAAAATATGAATATATACTGTAATGAGTCAAAGTTATGATCATCGATGTCATGGAAAATGACTGCTGTCACACATAAGCCAGCATTCTACGAGGAGCCTGGGTGAGGACCGACACTTAGATAGGATGAGTCACATTCTCATCCATGGCATGTAGACATTCGAGTAGGAATGTGCATATGTTTACTTAAATGTGTGTGTGTTTGATCACTGCATGAGCACTTAGGTGGAGAGTAGCCTTTGTAGGAGATTATCACTACTGGGCTTTGCTCACCCTATCGTAAGACCCCCCTTTCAGGTACACGAGAAGACGGTGTTCCTTCGAGGCCGTGAGTACGAAGAAGGCCGGGTGTTGTGGCCTTGAGAAGCATTTTGTAAAATATATTAGAATAATCTAGTTTTAATATATTTTGACATGTAAAAGTGTAAGAGAGTTGTACATCAAACTCTTGTGGAATATTATAAGGAATTGGTTAATTGTAAGAAAATTTATAGAAATTCAGTCTTGATGTATGAGACATGTGAGTGTGATATCGGATCACCCGATATTAACAGGTTTCCGTGGGTTGACGGGTTGTCAACGGGACCCCCGAGATAGGGGCGTTACATGAGTTCTCCTAGGCGAGCCCGAGGTAGCCTTGAAATTGGATTCCGGTTTGCCTAGGCAAAGGTGTGCTTTGCCTAGGCGAACCCGAAACAACTTCCAGATGTTGTTTTTCCTATAGCACTATACATTATGCGGGGTGACATTTGGAAGAGCTCCTAACTCGAAGGGAGCTATGTCCGGATATATAAAAGGGTGGATCCCGATAAATAGGACGCATGATGTGGTATCGGGTCATACGATATCCACAGGGACTTGATCAGGTTTTGTAAAAATGATGGATCCTTGCGAATGGGACACAGGGGTGGTGTTTCGTTACACGTATATCCACTGACTTCGCGTCGATGAATGATCAACTGACACTCGAGTTTCGGGGCGCCATAAATCGTATCGTGAGCATAGGTATGCGATTACTTAGGCTCATGGGCATGGGCCTAGACCATTACATCTTATCAGGCATTTCATGTGTTGTGCTCTATTGATGCTTACATGATTGTGGTAAGGTGTGTTGTATGAATGTGCCACACAAGTGCTAAATGTATATGAGTGATTAGAACACTCAGTGGTTAGAAAACATAATCTAGGTGGCCGGGAATGTAACGATTGTATGTTTAGATGTTGATGTTCATAGTAGTCACACATGGACTACTAGTTAGACAAGGAGAGAAATCTCAAAGTTTATTCTTAATCCCTATTTCTTTGGGATACTATGTAAGATTGAATTGTTATCTGACATATGTAGATAGCTAGTCAAAGAAGATGACGTAGAGGCGGTGGGCAAGGCAACAACCAACCACCACCTACTTAACCAACGTGGGCCTTACGGAGGCTATTAGGCAAGGCGACGGCTACCATTGCGCAGGCGAGCACTGTGGCTACCACCATTGCACATGTTAGTGCAACTATAGGCTGGGGAGGGCCGAGTAACCTCCAGAGGTTCAAGGCACACCATCCCCCAACGTTGAAGGGAGGAGGGAACCCAATGGTAGCTGATCATTGGTTCCGACAAGTCAACAAGATCTCGAGGCTGCGGATCACCTCCGACATGAGGATAAGGCTATCGCATTCCAAATTTATAGGGTAAATCCTAAGTACGTGTGGATTAAGTCAAGCCTCAAGGAACTTGGAGGCAAAAGACATGGGAAGAGTTCCATGAGCTCTTCATGGGTAATTATTTCCTAGCGTCTACTCGACATGCTAAAGTTAGGGAGTTCCCAGAATTGAAACAAGGAACGATGACAGTGCTCGAATACGTGGCTAAGTTCATTGAATTAGCCCGTTTCGCGGATGATTATGTGGCCACATGCATGACCAAAGTGAGGAAATTCGAGGATGGTCTGAAATTGTCCATCCGGGTAAATTGCCTGACTCCTCCGCAAAGACTCGACTTCATGGTTAGGACAACTACGGCCATCGAGGAGGTAGACGACGACTTAACATTCGATGTGGGGTATTAATGATAAGATGAGGGAGAGTCAATCTTCGTCTTCTAGCTTAGGGAATAAGTAGAGGACTTCTGCTCCGCAAGGGTTCTAAGGACAGGGTCGTGGCTATCAAGGCCAAGGCCAAGGACAATCATCCCAGGATGGGGAACATTTCAGAGCTACTAGCCAATCAGCAGGGCATGTTTTCATCGCCACCACCGACACTGAAACGGATCGTCTCTGAGGCAAGGGGGATCCCAAAGTTTGGGACACCTCAGTCCCAAACATCAGTGGGACGTGCACAGACTCAGTTTGTTCCTCCCTACCCCACTATGGGCCAAGGGAACCAATATCAGTCCCAAGGCACCACACAGGCCCCTACTACTTCACAATCAGGCCGGATGGGCCAGGGCATGGGTCGAGGTTAGGACTAGGGCTCGCAAGCTGGGACTTCAGGGACCCAGGGGCGTGTCTACACCATTACACCTCAGCGAGCTTGCGCATCAACTCCATTATTCAAGGTACATTTTTTTCTCTCGCTTATGAACAAGAGTATTGTTTGATTCCTATGACATCTCATATTCATTGTTACATCATATGTGAAAGATTTGGGATTAGAGGTTGAAACCTTGGAAGAGTCGTTGCATGTGAGTTCTCCCCTAGGAACTAGGGTGAACGTTGATCATATATGTCAGGATTGTGAGTTAAAGATCTCAAGGATTCTACTCACTGTGGACCTTAGGGTCATGAACATGTCAGAGTTTGATGTCATTCTTAGGATGGACTAGTTGACGGCACACCGAGTCATCATTGATTGTGATCGTAGGAGGATTACTGCCTACACACCGGATGATGTTTGTGTTATGTTTCAAGGGGATAAGCACGCAGCTTTACCCTAAGCCGTGTACAACTCTAAGTGGCACGAGCAATTAATGGGTTAGTCAAGTAAGCCTTACCCCTTACACTGCAAGCAGACAAGACTCTGGGCAATTTCAGCACAGACGTTTTTCGAATGAAACTACCCGATTTCTCATAGGGATATAGACTTCAATATTGAGTTGCATCCTAGTACATCTCCTATTTTTATGGCTTCGAATAAAATGGCACCTGCTAAGTTGCAGGAACTTAAGGTCCAACTATAGGAATTGTTGGACAAGGGTTTTATTAGACCAAACACATCACCTTGGGGCGCTCCGGTGTTATTTACCAAGAAGAAGGACAAGACCCTTCGGCTATGTATAGACTATCGGTAGTTGAATAGGGTTACCATCAAGAATAGGTATCCTTTGGCCGAGATTTGTGATTTGTTTGATCAGTTGGAGAAGGGCTGAAGCCTATCTAAGATAGATTCTCACTAATTACAATCAATTGAGATTTGGGTGAGTGACATCCTAAGACGACGTTTAGAACGTGATATGGACATTTCGAGTTCACTGCAATGCCTTTCTGACGACGAATGCCCAAACCCTATCTAGATCATCATCGTGGATTCTATCGACGACTTTGATTTACTCCAAGTCTGAAGAGGAGCATAATGGTCATTTGAGGATTGTGCCGAAGTTTTGAGAGACTATTGTTGTATACCAACCAACAAGTATGAATTTCGCTTATCGTGGTGAAATTTCGCACGCGGGCATCGCGGCTTCGAAAGTGTATCCGCGGACTCAAGGCCGAGGCGCTATGAGTTGGGAGAGACCGGGGCCAGTCTTCGAGTTACTATTACAATTTCTTGGATTGGCGGTATTACAGATAGTTCACGAGACTTCCGATTAGTCGCACTCCATGACGAGATTGACCCGGAATGAGGTCAAGTTTGAGTGGAATGACTAGTGTGAGAAGGTATTCCAGGAATTGAAGAGGAGGCTTACTTCAGCTCCTATTATGATAGTCCTGGAAAGGGGACAGAGGTACACGGTGTATTAGGATGCCTCTAAGGACGGACTTGGATGTATTTTTGTAAAACCCGTGAAAATTTAAATTTTAAAATTTTCAGATAAAAATGGGGCAAAACGATAGTTTACCTGAATAGTCCAAAGAAAAAGTCGATTTTTCAGATCTCTGATGGTAAAACTGATTGCACCGTTGAATCGTCTCAAGAAACTAGCTACCTAGTCGAATTTCTCGTTGAATTCCAAGATAATCCGACCGTTGAATTCCAAGACACCTAATTTCACATTTCAGAAAACGGTGCCTGGCGAGACATGGCGAGCCATGTGGATGACATGGCGAGCCATGTGGGTGACACATATGTGCAGACATGTGTGTGACATGGCATGCCATGTGTCACTATGTACGCCTTTATGAAGGCTATATATATGGGTCTCAAATCGCTTGAGGAGGGGGCGCTAGCCAGTCCGTGGGAGCAAAGCAAGGAGGAGGAGGAAGTGGAAAAGGAAGGAGGAGGAAAGGAGAAGAGAGAAATGAGGAAAGGAAGGAGGAAGGAGGAAAGGAGAGGAGAAAGGAAAGAAGAAAAGAGAAGAGGAAAGGGGGATGAAGAGAGGAAAAGAAAGAGGAAGAGGAAGGAGGTCAAGGCAGCTGAGCGCATCTTACCAAGAAGAACCCGAATCAGCGCTACAAGAGGTAGGTTTCTCCTACTGTTATTTTACGCCAGGCCGTAATACCTACGGGTTCGGCCCGGCCCGAGCGACCTGATGTCGTGGTGGCTTGCTTCTAGATTGTGGTGATGGTCAAAGACCGCTTTTACTTGGAGCCAGGATCGCGAGACCGAACACCGTGCTCGGGATGGCAAAATCCCGAGCAAAATGGCAAACGGGGGTGTGCCCCAAATTTCCGCACACCCTTGTCAATCGGCCACGTCAACTTTGGACAACCATAACTTTCTCGTCCAAACTCCGATTTGCGCGTTCTTGGACTCTACGAAAAGATCGTTGAGTCTAGAATTTAATAAAATAAAGTGCTCATCCAAATGTGGTGGCCGAACATCGGGGCCGGGTCACTGGGACAACAGAATGGTCCGCTCGGGTTTCCGAAACTTCGCTTTCTAACCCATTGTAAATCGAAATGCCGACCGCATATGGCCGTAGCATAGAATTGTGTGTTGGATGTTTGTGTGGTATTTATAAAACTGACTTTCTAGACTAAGTCCAAATATTTTCGAGGCTAAGTATGGCTTCTGGATTACGTCGAGAATGACTAATGTGTGTTATTGCCATATAAATTCAATGACATACTGAAAATGTGGGAAATTATGTGAAATATGTGTGATAAAGATGGTGATAAAGATGGAAATAATTATATGCATTGTTGTATGACTACATACTATGTCTCGCCCGTGAATATGAATTATGGCATTATTTGCCTAAGTAATGGTTGAAATTATTTTAATACATGCTTGAACGATGTGTTGACATGAATGAACTGAACGATAGAAAAGATGTAGTGCATGCTTATGATGTATTGATTTGAATATGTGGAATATTAACATGACTGCATGTATGTTAAATATAAGGAAATGTTGTGTGCATTAGACATGAGTGTTCATAAGACACACATAGCGTATGGTGTGTAATGTCCATGCAGGTCTTCATACATTGGTCATGGGTTTGAGCGCAAAAAGGCACAATTGCATTGCATTGGTAGCAGAACACTACATTACATGAAAGTGTGTTCATGGTATTGGATTTGGCACTACGCTTCGTGTTGAATCGTGTGGGTTTCGGGAATGTGACGAAGTCCACCGAGTTTCACAATGTTAAACTAAAATGGAAAATGAAATGTGTCGGGCGTGAGTAAGTAGGGGATAGATACTCTCTTCATGTGAAAAGCCTGAAAACCCGGTTAGACAAATGTGATCCACCTGCAAGTGAAAGTCCGAAAATGTCGAGGGTGTAAGAGACCCGCTGCAGACCCCCGAAAGTTCTGGCTACCAAAGACGTAAACAAATAAATAAATATCACATAGACTACGGGTTGTGAAATGAATCGACTGATTCGATATTGATTTCCCATTGGTACTTGCATTGGGTGGTGGGTCGGAGGTTGACCTGGTTCTCGGGGTATGTAGAGGTCATCTCATACATGCATGTAGATTTTTCCATGATAGACAACATGTATGCTCGGATTTGTTGTCGGTTTGACTCGTGAAATGATCACCGCATATGCACTCCAGGTGGGGAATAGCCCTTGTAGGATTTCATTCTCTACTGGCATTAGCTCACTCCCGTCATGGGACCCCTGCACAGCATCTGCCCTTAGAGGCCTGATTATGAAGCGGGCCGGACTATGGCCTTGATTCTAGTTTTGTGTATATATTAGAACGAACTAGTTTTAATATATGTTTTGTAATAGAAGTGATGTAATAACTCTTGGATCTATAGAAATGTATGGTCTTGCAAATCCATATGGACGAGTATGGATGATGTGGCCCTATCGGGTCATTTTACTCATGTATGGGTCTCATGGATATAAGACACACTGTGTTCGTAGGTTGACTCGTGGCCAAACGACCTCTGGATTGGGGTGTCACAATTAGTATCAGATCTTAGTAAGGCCATCACTTTTAGAGCTGGTAAGTATGGGTCTAGGACATGCTGTTAATGTGTAGGAGCATCACAACCTAGTATAGCTTGGTGTTGGATCTTGGGTTAGAATTACCTAGTGCTCGAAATTGATATCCGTGATCATAGTTCTAAGATCGCTGGGTCTAGGTAGGAGGTTACCTAGGAGTCTACGAGACATGATTAGATCACATCATGCATTGTGTGTTTTCTTGTGTATGCTTTGATTGTATAAAGATTGGTGTACAATTATGTGAATTATATACGTGGTAGGACGATATAGAAATGCGAACACTAAGGTTGAGTAGTTAATAATCTTAGTGAGTTCCCGAGAAACGAACGATGCCCCGAGATATTAGGTCTATTATCAAGCTGGCATGTGCGCTAATAGTAGGACACGAAAATGATTCTAAACTTGTTGTTTGACTTATGTAGATGGCAAGTAGAGGAAGGGGGCTTAAAGGTTGAGACCTTAGACGAGCCACTACATGTGAATTCTCCCTTAGGGACTAAGGTGAAAATTGATCGGATATGTCGAGGATGTGAGTTAGAGATCTTCGGGATTCTACTCACGGTGGACCTTCGAGTCATGGACATGTCAGAGTTCGAGGTCATCCCTGATGGACCGGTTGACTCGCACACTCCAAGTTGTCATAGATTGTGATCGTATGAGAGTTACCGCCTACACATCAGACGGTACTTGTGTTGTGTTTCAAGGGAATAGGCACGATGCTTTACCCCATACTATGTAAGATTCACGATGGCGGGCAATTGATGAGTTGGCTAGCTAGCCTTACCTTGGAGGACGAGGTGAGACAGGATATGAGTCTACCTCAAGCATGGCAATTATGATGTTTTTCCAACAAGCACGGATTACCTCCACCGGCTGACGAGACTTCTTCTTATCGAAGCCAGACTCGTACATCGCCCATTTCTATGACTCGCACAGATGGCACCTGTGGAGTTATTACAGAGCCAAGCATTCAGATATAGAGTTACTGTAAGGGTTTATTGTACCAAGCACTTCACCATGGGGTGTCTTGCCTATTTGCGAAGAAGAAGGGTAAGACCTCTTCAACTATGCATCGACATGCATAAATAACAGGTTATAATCAAGAATTTATCCATTAATGAGGATTTCTACACTTATTTGATCGGGATGAAAGAGGGATGCGAGTCTACCCCAGATAGACCTTCGTGACCGTTACCACTGGGCTGAGTTAGGAGGCGTACATCCTAAGATAGCGTCAGACGCCAGATGGTACTTTTAAGTTTACTTGATGCCCTTTTCGATCGGGACGGTAATGCAATTCCGGACAAAGATTCATGACTTCGAATAGGTGTTCCTAATCTCTATTTAGATCTAATTCTCAAGGGTCTTTGTTGATGACATCCTGATCTACTCCCATTCAGAGGTGGAGCATGAGGATCACTTGATAATCGTACTACAGCTTTTGAGGGATCATCAATTCTATGCCAAGTTCAATAAGTGAGCTTGGCCATCGAGGTGGGTTTCGACACGTGATATCGCCTGCCGTGTCGCATACCCTCGGGAAGGTCGAGGCCGTGATGAGTTAGAGAGATCAAGTCTGGCCGAGATACGGTTTCTTGGGATCATGGTCTTACGTGAGGTTTATAGAGGATTTCTCCCGGGCTGAAGGCAAATGTTTATGACGATCAATCTAAAGGGGAGGTCAAGTTTATGCATGACTCATGTGAGCGAAGCCTAGAATCAAGAGGAGGCTTACTTCAAATTTCTCCTATTCTAAGAGGGGTCCTTAAAAGGACAAGAGGTACACAAAGGTACCGCGGATGCTTCAAGGATCTGACTAGGATGTTCTCGATGCAATCCCAGAAAGTCGCGGGCTTAAGGTTCTAAGCAGTTGAAGAATCACGAGTAGAATTACCCCACGCATGACATGGAGTTGGCAGCCGTAGTCTTTTCCCTGAAGATTTGGTGCCACTACTTATATGGTGAGCAGTTCGAGGTGTTTTCAAACCATAAAAGTCTCGGGAATACACCACGCAGCCGAGACCTCAACATGAGGCAGCGTAGGATGGAGTTTTTTGAAGATTACGACTATTTCAGACACTATCCCTGAAGGCAAATGTGGTTAACGATGCGCTTAGCCAAAAGTCACAGGAGTACTGGGCTAGTATAGCCTCCTGGAGTGGCTGATGCTCGAGACAAGGGGCAGTTCGTACTACGCACGATGAGCATGCCTGGGTACCTTGGAAGCATGATGGCCACGCCGTCTCTACCGAGCGCAGTGATAGAGTCCAAAAAGTGTGACTTAACTAGTATCCATCGTGGCCCGAGGCAACTGGCACAAATGGACGGTCAGCCATCCACACGTATGGTAGTCTTCGTATAGGGATCTGCCAGGTCCCCAATGACTGGATTCGAGGGAGGAGATCCTCGTGGTCTCCTGTATCGCTTCCCGATTCCTCGTGCATCCAGGTGGCAAGAATATGTATCATGACCTTCGCCGCCAAGACACGGAGCGACGTAAGAGACATGTCTGGGATTTTGTCCACCTGTCTCACGCGCCGCAGGTCAAGGCCGAGCACCGAGACCACAGGCTACCCACCATCGATAGCTGAGGAAGTGGGAGCACATCACGATGGACTTCGTGGACTCACTTGCCATGGACATCGCAAGATGACGCGATATGGGTTATAGCTGACCGACTACCAAGTCGGGCACATTTTCTGTACCGCACGGATAACCTTCACACCGAGGAATTCTCGCAGGTTGTATATACCCGGAGATAGTACTACGCATGGAGTTCGGGGCCTTCCATAGTATCTGATCGGGATCCCTGGGCTTACTCGGGCCGCCCGAAGATTTCTTGTAAGGCCACGGGACACAAATAATGAGTGGTCGCTTTCTCCGCACCTGATGGTCAATCAAAGCAGACTATTCAGATTTTAGAGGACATGTCGCGAGCACGCTGGCCCCGGATCTCAAGGGTAGATGGGAGGAGCACTTGCCCTGATAGAGTTCGCCAATACCGCTTATCGCGAGTATCTCGATGGCGCCTATGAGCTCTCTACTGAGCTACGCCGACACCGATATGTCGGACAGAGGTGGAGAGAGCCCATCACGGTCCGCATTTTTGATTAGAGACACTCTGATAAGGTGGGTATGATCCTCGGCCGCCTCCATCGCCAAAGCCGAAAGAGTTACGCTGATGTACGACGACGACCTCTAGAGTTCAAGGCGGGTGATCATGTCTTCTTGAAGGTGATGCCTAAGAGAGGAGTGATTAGATTCGGAAAATGAAGGAAGCTGTCACCGAGGTGCATTGGACCCTTCGAGGTACTCGAGAGGGTGGGCACGGTTGCGTATCGGTTAGAGTTGCCGCCAATTTTGTCAAGCGTTCATGAGGTGTTTCACGTCTCTATGTTCGAAGTACACCTGCATCCAACTCATGCTGGATCGTGGGAGAGCTCATTGCCGATGCGTACGGACCTCGAGGAGGACCGCATCATTGATAGCCGAGAGTAGTTTTGCGTGCAAGATCGTGAGGTTTGTAAAGGTGTCAGGCAGACCGAGGAGTCGAGGAGGCGACATGAGCGAGGACACCCAAGAGCCAATTATCCCTTCTTGCTCGACTCCGGAAGGTGCGCTTTCTACCACGTTTCAAATGACTCGTAGCATATGCAATGTGGTTTGAAATGTGTATGGTATGCTAAAATGATCAAATTATTTTAAGGTAGAGTGTAAACCCAGAAAATTCTAAATTTTAAATTTTCAAATAAAAAGGGAAACGATAGTTTACCTGAATAGTCCAAAGAAAAGTTTGGGATTTTTCAGATTCGGATGGGTAAAACTGATTGCAACTGCTGGAATCGCCTCACGAAATCTAGCTACCTAGGTCGACTTTCTTTGAATTCCAAGATAATCGAATTTCACGCATGAGAAAATCCAGTGTCGAAATGACACATGGCGAAACATGTGGGTGACATGGCGAGCCATGTGGGTGACAGAGGCAAAGGCATAGACAGTGACATGGTACATGTGTCACTAAGCATGGCCTTATGAAGGCTATATGGGTCTCAAATTCATTGGGAGGAGGGCAAAGAGGCTTCAACTGGGTGGGAGCAAAGAAGCAGGAGGAGGAAGGGAAAAGGAGAAGGAGGAGGAAAGGAGAAGAGAAAGGGAGGAAAGGGAAGGAGGAAGGGAGGAAAGGAGAGGAGAAAGGAAAGAAGAAAAGAGAAGAGGAAAGGGGAGGAAGAGAGGAAAAAGAAAGAGGAAGAGGAAGGAGTGTTGCGCAGTGAGCAGACCCGGACGGCAAAGAACCCGGAACTGCACTACAAGAGGTAGGTTTCCTCCTACTCTGGTTATTTTACGCCTGTGGCCGTAGCGGCTTCTGTGTTTCATCCTGGCTTTTCCGAGCTTAATTTGGATGTTGTGTGGTTTGTTTGTGATTGTGTGATGGTCAGCGACTCCCTCGCTTTACTTTGGCTTTGGATCGTTTCGAGACCGACATCAAAGCCCTGGATTGAAATCACAGCAAAGGAGGCAACGTATCAATTGTGAGCCTTTAATGATCATTAATTTGATTAATTACACTCTGGGTTTGAATCCATTATGTTTTGATCATGAAGATCGAGTCGAATGATTAAAATAAATTGCCTATCCAAAATGTAGGCTGAATGATTAAATGGTCACGACAGCTTGAGGAATGGTCCTGCCTGCTTCAAACTGTTTCTGAACCTAAGCCAGAACTCGAAATGCTTGACTCCATATACCGGTGCAGAGAATTGTGTGTTGATGTTTGTGTGGTATTTACAAAACTGGACTTTCTAGACTAGTTCAAATTATTTTCGAGGCCAAGCATGGCCGGATTTATGGCCGAGAATGACTAATGTGTGTTATTGCCATAAATTCAATGACATACTGAAAATGTGAAATTATGTGAAATATGTGTGATAAAGATGGTGATAAAGATGGAAATAATTATATGCATTGGGTTGTATGACTGACATACTATGTCTCGGCCTAGGAATATGAATTATGGCATTACTTGCCTAAGTAATGGTTGGAATTATTTTAATACATGTCAATTCATGTGTCATGTTGTCGAACGAAATGATAGCATGTAGTGCATGCTTATGTGATGTATTGATTTGAATATGTGGAATATTAACATGATCATGTATGTTAAATATATGAAATGTTGTGCATTAGACATGAGTGTTCATAGCACACACATAGTGTATGGTAGAATGTCCATGTAAAGAGGTCTTCATACATTGGTCACGGTTTCGAGCGCAGCCAGCAAAGGATAACAAATCGTGACCGCATCAAAAGGTAACACTACATTACACAGTTATTCAGGTATTGATTTGGCACTACGTTCGTGTTAAATCGTGTGGGCTTGGGAATGAGACGAATTCCGATTGAGTTTCACAATGTTAAACGAAAATGGAAAATGAAATGTGTCGTAGAGTGAGTGGGGATAGATACCCCTCATGTGAAAAGCCCGAAACCCGGTTAGACAAATAAGATTCACCTGAAAGCCCGAAAAGGCCTGAGGGTGTAAGAGACCACAGAGACTCGAAAAGTCTCCATGCCCCAGCACTAAACAAATAAATAAATACATAGACTCACTGCCAGAAATGGGAGTTTGGATCGATTCGATATTGATTCCCATTTGCACTTGCATTGGTGGTGGGCCTGAGGTTGACCCTGCTCTTAGGCATGTAGAGGTCGCCTCTACATGCATGTAGATTTTTCCATGATGTGACAACATGCTCTGATTGGTTGTTGGTTTGGATCAGAAATGATCATCGTGATATGCACCTAAAGGAATAATTTCAGGATTTATCTCCATCGGGCATTAGCTCATCCTGTCAGTGGGACCCCCTTTCGTGCACAAAGTGCATGGTGCTCCTTAGAGGCCTGATTATGAAGCGGGCCTGACCGTGGCCTTGGATTCTAGTTTTCAGGTATATTAGAACGAACTAGTTTTAATATATGTTTTGTATTAGAAGTGATGTGTAATAACTCTCGGATCTATAGAAATGTATGGTCTTGTAAACATATGGACGTAGTATGGATGATGGGCCCTATTGGGTCATTTTACTCATGTATGGGTCTCATGATATGAGACACACAGGTTTCCGCAGGTTGACGGTGGTCAACGGGACCCCCGGATTTTGGGGTGTCACAATTTTGATGCAATCTAGGAGGGTAGTAGCTTACGGTTCTTAGTAGTTAAAGGAACCACGAGCAGAGTTACCCTACACATGACACAGAGCTGACTGCCATTGTCTTTGCCGTTGAAGGCTTGGCACCACTATCTATACGATGAACAGTTCGAGGTGTTTTTGGACCATAAGAGTCTGAAATTCATTTTTACATAGCAGAACCTCAACATGAGGCAACGCAGCCGAGCCTTTAAGTCTTGGCCACTAACACCCAATGCAATTTACCACCGGTAACCAATCCCGAAAATTCGACTTATCACTCAACTTAGGTCTAAGTGATAAACATGACCGGGTGTTTTCTTTGGGCAATGTGAATCCTTTTCAACTTACACCAAGCAGTCTCTACACCCATACAGAATTTTTGCTCACGTCATATTAAGGCTCAAAAGTGCTATTTTGAGTCTCATTTATTATACAGGTTTTCAGTACTCAGGTACTCACCTGGCCGTAATTAACTGGACACAAAACATTAAGGTCCTCGCTATTCCACTTACTCAGATTTTGTGGCTAATTTTGTAGTTTTGCAAGATAACTGCGCCAAAAATTATCAGTCATCCAAACACTAAGAACCCTAGGTCGAACTCATCGTCAAGTAGATCATATCCTAGAAGGAAGAAGAGCAAAAAGTGAAGAAAAAATGGAGCACTACGAATTGTATCCCCGCCGACAATCGTTCATGCCTCCAAAGACTGCTCTTCACCACTTTGCTACCTGCTCCTTCCTAACGCCTGTCACTGTCGTTTCTCGTTTTCTTCCTTTTCGCCCCCATTGTAATAGTTTTGCAAGGTTATTTCTGCACTTTGTAAAGGGCTTAGACTACAAAACTCCAAGAATTTATTAATCGTTAAAGTATCATAATTAATAAATTTTGGGCTAAGCTTTCGCCCGTTTTTCCAGCTTTTCTCATTTTCTTCTTTCTCTCCTCTCTCTCATTTTCTAAGACTTTCTAGGGTAGTTAAACACCCCGAGAATGACAACTCGGAGGATGAGCGGCTAAAACCCTTTTTCCTTGGAGTGGAAGGCCACTGGGTAGGGGATCGAAGGCAACTAAGGGATTTTCCATGTTTTAACGAAGGTATTTTCTACCATTTATTGTTTCAATAAACGTAGTTTAATCCTCCTTCGTTGCTTTGAATGATTATATTTGATGTTTTTTGCTCATTGGATGCTTATTGGTAGATCCATTGACATCCATTAGTTATCATCTATGGGTTATTAAAGGGCGATTCAAGGATATTTTTATTTTCCCCAAATTTTAGGTTTGATCCCTTCGGTTCACTGTAAATAGTCATACTTGGTAAGCTTTTAGGGTTCATTGTATGCTTATTGTTAGATACAGTGACATTCATTAGTTATCATTTATTAGCTGTTGGAAAGTGAATCAAGGTGATGTTATTCTACCCAGACCTCATCGTGCTGGGAGTGAAAATGCCAATTTTTCAAAGATAATTATTTAGTGGTCAACTTTTACAAGAATGAAGAACTCATTGGAGATGACTATAGGTCATCCTCCCCAACACGAGGAAAGGACCCTGGAGAACCTCAGTTGCCCCAGGACCCCAGCCCCAATGACCTAACACTGCAAGGAATTCTATTTTACAATTGCTTTACTTATTTTATTTTTAATCTGCAACCATCCAACTCCCCTGTTTTTAACAACAGCCTTAAAATTCAAATTGAATTCACCATTTTGGCCTTCACTGTAAATCATTTGTGCGAAAAAAACTCATCCCTGTGTTTGACCCTAGAGCCATTATACTGCAGTAGCTTTGCTACGGCAGTAGAAGGAATTTAGGTTTATAAAATTTGTTGATTCCAATACACCTACTGTGACACGAATTACTACTCCCCACCTAAAATGCACATGGAATGGCACATCACAACATCCACATTCCATCCAATTTACAATTCATACATGGAATGATTTCTATCATGCATGAAATGTTTCCATGCCCGTATCCCGAGTCACTCACCGACTCCCTCACACATGCCTATGCCAAGTGTGGAAATCGTCACTGGTAACACTAATGACACCCATGTACCGAGCCTTTGTCGGCTTACCAACACCCAATGCAATTTACCAATGGGTAACCAATCCCAAGTCAATCCCAACTCCTATCACTCAACTCTAGGTCTAAGTGATAAACATGACCGTGTGTTTCTTGGGCAACAGAACTTTTCAACTTACAATCGCGGTCTCTTATACCCATAATGTAAATTTTGGCTCATGCCGCGGCCCTGCTAACTCCATGTTCCGTGATTTCACCCGAGGGATTAATCCGCCCCTTCTGCTTCTCGCCAACACACGTTAATTATTTTTCATTTTATGATTTGAACTATGAGTCTTTATTGGACGTAGTCTCAAAGACAAACTCAACCCACATTCACCAAGAGTGGTGAACAACCATACCGTGCACCCGCACTCGACTCTACGCGATGTCCCCGTGCACATGAATGCAATAATGCCAGTTCATGCATCCAATTCCAATGGCTCATACACAATTATATTTTATATAATTCAAACAATCATGTTAACACATCAATTAGCATGCATTAACATATCGTTTTCCATACACATTTCAAGTCATTCAATTTAAACAAATTCACATGGACAATTTCATCCAATAGTGAAATCGACCGCTTAACGTCCTAAACCGCTTTGCAGGTCCATGACGCCCCCTCATCAAGCATGTTCCACTTTCGAACCAACCATGGCCATTTCCGACCACAACACCCAAACCATTTTCATTGCTTTTAAACAAGAATAACCAAGTAGAGAAGGCCCCTACCTCTCGGTTGCCGAACTCCACACACCTGCACCCACACGTAGCCCCTTTACAAGGGGGATAACTTCATCTTATCCGTCGAGATTCTACTGACCGATCGTCGAAAATCTGAGACAAGGCAGACTCTCTAAAACTCTCCTTTCCCCTCCTTTCCTTTTCCTTCTCCCCAAACCGGTTGGGTCAAGATTGGGTCAAGAGAATTGTCTTCTCTCTCTTGCCACTTGTCCACTTCTAACTGGCTCTTTGGATTACACCCTATCTACTTATCCTTAATAGTGGATTTCCTTCCACTCGTGAGATGCCAACATGTCCACATGGGTCCCACTTGAGCTTAATGTTTGACTTGCTCACAGTTTCACACGTGGCTCAATGTGAGCCACTCAACACCGCCATGTCACGCTGTCACTTCTGCCTCGAAAACATGAAATCTGATCGTTCCTGATCTGACGATTCCAATCCAGAAAGTCCATTTCGTCATCCGAAATCTAGAAAAATTTCAGATTTTGACCGAAATTACCGTTTTGTCATTTCTCAGGAAATTTGCATTTGCTCGAGTCTTACAAAAAAGACTATTTTTTTACATATATTTATTTTACAATACATCATAGTAATTCATTTCTTCACAATAGGTTTTCATCGACTCAACTCGAACCCTTCCCTTCTTTATATCACCGCTTTAAACTCTTAATCGCTTGCTGTTTTATAGGAAGAAGAAAACTATTAAAAATTAATAACATATTAAAATAATATTAGCATTAGCAAAAGTGATTATAGATCATGCAGTTATTAATATTTGTATGCATCACGACTAGTTATAAACCTACTGTGAGCTTAGGTGTGGGGTCACACAAAGTTTAAAGGGTAATCAAGAGATGGAATTGAAAGTGGTCTTGGTACAGATTTATTTTTTGGTTCAATTATAAAAAACTTGTTCTCATATGAAAACGAGTTTTGCACCGTTAGATGATGATTTTCTCTCTTAAAATCTGTGTTTTCTCAGACAAAATTTTAATTTACATAGATCTTAAGAGATAAAATCATCATCTAACGGTATAAAACTTGTTCTCATATGAGAACAAGCTTTTTATAACTAAACCCGTTATTTTTAGTGGAGAATGATGGACAGTTTAAAGCCAAAATGGTTTATTTTTTGAAAAAAAAAAATTAATAGGTTGTTTTTGAAAATATTCATCTATATAGTCTTCTCTCCGTACAAGTAGACATCCACTTATAAAACCATAGTTGATAAATACGATTTTAAGGGGTCAATTTCCAAAATCATTCACTAAATGCGCTTTAGAGTAAATTTTCAAACACAATCGATGAATGCGATTTAATGTAAAATTTTAAAACCGCATTCACTAATTGCAATTTTGAAATTTTACTTTAAAACAATATTTATCTTAAATCCGAAATTGGTAAATATGATTTTAAAAATTTATCTTAAAATTGTATTCACCAACAAGAGCTTTGAAAATGTACTTAAAAGCATATTTGGTGAATGGTTTTAAATTTACTTAAAATCATATTCGTAATCATCGTTTTACACATGAATATCTAGGTGTAAGAAAGGAAGACTCATTTGATATCTATTCATTTTTTAATTTTTTTTAAAGAACTATTTTGGCACTAAACTCAATGATGGAGGTATTGTTGCTAGGTATTGTCATATTGAATAGGTGAATGGGATGTGTCTTGGTAGTGATAGTATAGATGTCCCTTCCCATGTGAATGAAGGCTAAGGGATATCTCACTGAATTTTTTTTAATCAAAAAGAAGACTTGAACATAAAACCTAGGGTATATGCTCTCATTTAAATTCAACATTAACTTTTTCTTCCGCTAAATCAAAAGCCTAGCCCCACCCCTGTATGTGTTACCTGGTTTGACTAAAGTTTTTTATTTTTTAAAAGTTAACTTGCACATATGAAGGTTTTTTTATACATAAAAAGTATTCTAAAGATAATGGTGTACTTCTATAATTCTCCTGATAAAAGATAGTGGAAAAGATGGATCTTGTCCATAATGATAACGTGATAAGGTTCCTTCTTTTGTCTTTAGATATTTTTCCTTGAACATGTGTTTGGCCAAAGATACATCTCTTATAAATAAAAACATACCCCTTATTCATTATAATTTGTTAAGATTACTTATATTGAGGGAAATTTAAGCATTTTAGCATCATCTTCTATTTAGAATTTCATTTTAAGATTTAAAAATTGAAATTGAAAACCTATTTGAATATTATTTTTATTTTATTTTTCAAAAATGAGAATTAAATCATAAAAAAAAAAACTTATTTTGTAATTGATTATAGTAAAAAAAAATGTTAAAATTGTTAAAATGAATTTTTTATATATAATTGTCTCTATATTCAAAAAAAAAATTTAATGAAATAAAAATATAATTAATATTAGTTACAAACTTGTGTATTAGTTTTTTCTTACATTTCTCTCATTTTTACAAAAACCAAATAAAGTCATAATATTTTAGAATCTTTAGAGAAAAGAGAAATTCACTGTCTACAAAATTTAAATGAAGAAAAAATAAATTAATAGAAGATTCATCAACCCATACAAAATAAATTAAAAGATGCAACGAATATTAATATAAATAGAAATTACGAGAAATTAAAATAATAAAAGAAATACATAAACGAAATCGTTATATATATATATATATATATATATATATATATATATATATATATATATAACCGAACTACGCCTTAATTAGAAAAAATTGATTGTTAGTTTTCGATTATATAAAACAATAACCAAAATCAAATTGATTAGTTCGATTAACCTATTTTATTTAGGTTTTGGTTTGTTTTTGAGTCATTTGATCTTTGTTTTTTTACTCACACCATTATAATATATCCCATATAATGTTATGTTTATCATAAAACTTTTTAATCATATATTTTTAATTCATCATTTATGAAAATTTTAAAATTAACAAAATTTCAAAAAATTTATTCCCTAAGCTTATTTTCATAATTTTAGTTAAATATATTTTAGGAAAATCGAATGAAAAATAAATGAGTTTTAAATTAAAATATAAAATAAAAGCTAAAAAAGTTTGGCAACCAAACCCTCCAATTATAAATTAAAAAAAAATAAAACTTCAAATATATGGAACAATCTTTTTTAAAAGGTTTATTTATTTTTGAAGAAAATGTCTCCCATGAGACATGCCAACTCAAGACCTCAACTATCACATGTCAATCATGAGTTCTTTTCAAATTCAAATATTATTTTGTGCCTTTTTCGTAGAATGGTTCCATCGTATCCAAAGTCATTGTTTCACCAAAATCCTCTCAATAGGATTCGTACCAAAAAGTTTAGGTTTTTCTTTTTAGCTTCTTATATATATTTTTTTTTTCTCTCTTATCTTCCTCAAGCTGTTGTCATCTTTGCAACACATTGCAAGGAGATCACAAACTCGAAAAGGTAAAACTTTTTCTTTTGCCTCTTATACTTTTTTCAGTAATCAATCTTCTCCCTCTCATTTTTTCTTTTCAGTAGATCGATTCAATAAGATAAAGTTATGACTCTTTTAGAGAATTGTATATGTGTTCATTTTTTTATATCTTTTTAGTTGATAACAAGAAATAAATGTTTGTTTATAACATTGATTTGTAATGGTAGAGGGATACAAAATAAGCTTATAGAAATGTTCATATTCATCATTCTTGGGTCCAATGTCACTGATTTGTATCTATTGTTTTTGGTTATAATGTTGATTTGTGTCGATTTCTTACTCCATAATTTCGGTAAGATACTCATGTCATGGAATTAGTATCTTTGCTCTTATGGGTTTTTATTGTTCACTCTGTGTTTACTCTAAATCTAAGGTTTTGGTTTATATTCATTTTTTTAGTTCTACAATGTTGATGATTCATATATGTTGTCCTTCAAATTTAGATGGTTCAATGATAAAAATATTCTATGCAATTATACTATGTAACTCTATTTCGGAGAATACTTTTATTAAGGTCATGATTTTGGGAGTTTTAGGGTGATGGTTGATATGGTATAACTGGATTATGGTCATTACGACTGTAGTAAAAAAGAACGAAAGAGGAAGAAGTGGTTAGTAAAGTGTTTTATTAATTATTATTATTATTATTTCTTCTTCTTTTGATTTGTTGGACTCAATAGACTTTTTGGGTTTTTACTTGGTTACAGGTTTTGATGTTTTTGCTGCTTGGTGTTGGGTAATAGATTGTTGATGGTTAGTGGTAAAATGATTGTTGTTGTAGTGAGGGAAGTGGGGTAAGGATTGACATTGCTTTCAAGTCATTTGATCATTTTTGTGAATTTGAACTTTTCTTTTCTTTTATGTTTGAATATGAACATGTGGACATTTTTTTGTGAATATGGGCATTTTTTATGCTTCAATATAGGATGCTTGATCTTGAGTCACTTTCTTTCTAATTGCTTGGTTCTTTGTTTCTTGCTCGCTTACACTATTAATCTGGAATTTCTCTTTTGCACAGCTTTAATGCTTTTTTACTTTTTTATGGTTTTAATTTCTCCTGGATAATTTGGACTTGTCAGCTAAATCGATGACTAAATTGATATATCAAGTTGCTACAAAACTGAGGATCAACAGTTAGATTGGTTGACTTGTTGGGCTAAATGCTTATACCCGCCAATTTAAATAGCATATATTTAAATTGAATCCTTATTGGGCTGTTTACACTATATTTTTCTATTCCACCTGGGCTTGGGCTCAATATGACATAGTTATTTTCAGGCTTTATTTTCTTAGCCATTATTATTTTCATTTTTTCTTTTTTTTCTTTTTTTTTTCAAACGTTTTTTAAACAACTAATTCTTCCTTCCAAGTTTCCAGATTCTTCTATGGCAAACTTAGTTTTTTGAACAATAAATATATTTACTTGTAAGTTGGGGGACTTGAACAATTTCATTGTTCTCAATGATATAGCCTAGTCAGCTAATCTAAACCCTTTTTGTTGTAAATTTTAGCTCAATAAATAATATTTATAACTTCATCCCTTTCCATTAAATTTGACTTTCTTTTAATGCTAACTTCAAAGAAATTATATTATTATTCTCATCTCTTGTTGAGATATGAACCTAAGACTTATATGGATACTTGATATACATACCAATATTTGTTTCATAAATCACTTCTACATATTCACTCATATACATCATTTTCATTCTATTTTCCACCTGCCTTTTGATTTATGGTCTCATTTGTTTGATATTGATAGATTAATCAATCAATTGTCATACTTGTTTTAAATTACTTCAGTAGAGGCTCTCGATCTTTGAAAATTTCTTTAGACTGGTTTCTCAGACTCGGCTTTTTTTATTATGAGTCACATTTATTGCTTTTCTTATTTCGCTTTTCATTTAAAAAACAAAAACAATTAAGAACACCAAATTGTTCTCAACCCGGCTTTTTTAAAGTAATAAACACGAGTTTTGTCATCGAATGAAAAACATATAATATCTAAAAATGCGAAATCCACATTAATAGTCATGAAAAACATGTTATTTAAATATATTTAAATGTATTTAGTGACAAAAATTCATACATTTAAAAATGTTTATTTTTTTATTTAAATATGACCTTAACTTTTAGCATCAAAAATAATGTTTTGTTTCAAAAGATTTTTGGCAATGTAAATAATAATAAATTCTTGTTGTTATATGTTTCTAATTTAACAACAATTTAATCCATTATTGAGCATTTTTTAGTAACAAAGTTTTGATGTTTAATAAACGGATCTTTTTGTTGAGAAATATTATTAGAGACGACAAAGAAATTATGTTTCGGTGCTAGCGAGAAAACATTTTATTTGTTGGTAAAATCTTTCCTGCTGCCATATGTTTAGAAAACAAAATAATTTTACAACGATATTACCTTTTCAGAGCAAAAAAAAATTTCACTAAAAAAACATATTTCTTGTAGTTTCTTGTAAGGTGAGGTTCGCTTAGAGATTTGACACTCGGTTTGGACATCATATTTTTTCCTATATACCATGTTTGTATTGTATGGTGGTGCAATGTTACACATAGAACAATCCTTCATAAAATGGATAAAATAAATAAATTCTCAAATATTTAAAAAAAAAAATTAAACATATATACCATCAGCCATATCAATACTTATATTTCAAGAGAAAGAAAAGTCAGCTCTCTCAATCAAAACCCCATGTGATAATGCAATGCATTCAACATCGATCCATGCCAACATTCAAAACCTAATATCAACAAAAAAAAAAAAGGTAAAAACAAGCAACAAGGAAAGAAAAAAAAAAAGGAAAAAGAAGAATCATAATTTACATATATAGAAAACCTAAATTGACGAGGAGGACCACAGTAGATTAGAGTATTGTAATGATTAATTAATTAATTTTAGGAACTTATCACAGTAAATGCCCAAAACTCCATAATATCAGTAATTAGTATAGTATTGTAATGATTAGAAGTTATAAAGTCGGACAGAACTCTAATAGAAATAATTACTTAAAAAGATTAATGAAATGAAGGAGGAAGAAGACAAGACAGTTAGACTTAACTGGGTGAGGGTGAATTCAACGATGAACGAAGGAGCAGAAGGGTTAGCTATAACCCCAAAAGCAGTAGTAGAAAGAAAGAGAACGGCACCATCCCTAGAAGATCTGGACACAGAAGTTTGGGCTCTATCAACTATCGAGATTTGAAGTCTGATCAGATTTGCATGTCCCCGGAGTCGGAGAGCTAATGCACCTCAGTCCTCACCAGGTATCGCGCGTCTCCCGCAAGCATCGCCGTTGTCCCACTCTGCCTCTCCGGCCGCCGCAAATAAGTTGCTCGATGGGAACACCGACGGATCGTTCCCCGAACAGGCTGTCCCTGCGTTATTTCAAAAAAAAAAAAAAATATATATATATATATATATATATATATATATATATATATATATATATATATATATATATATATATATATATATATTAAAATTAAAATAATACAGGAGAAAAATGGAAAAGTATAAGAAAACATTAGAGCCTAATTTAAGGATTAAAACGATTATTCAAGCTAGATGAAATCAGAGCCTGTATGAATGGGGTTTACATAGATAAGGGGGTTCGTATTGGGCAGCGATGACAATTTCTGCCACACTCAAATGGAAGAGCCCTGCAAATAAGAGGACGATAAGGGATAGTTGGGGTTTATAAATTTCCTGCATGGGAAGACAAATAAATTTGATCAGATTCAGAATATATTAAAGTCGTCTTTAAAACAAATTTGAAAACGTGGAAATTTTATCGATTTTTTTTCACAACAACAGGTAAAAGAAGTAATCAACAAAACAATCTCATGAAGTAATAAATGCAATAAAATAAATTAAATGGATGAAAAACTTGAATTTGTGAAAAAAAAATTCATAAAAAAAACAGTACTCAAGAAAGAGAAATATACCCTAGCGATTAGGGGGGAGAGAGAGATGAAGGCTAAACTCGAGAATGGAGTATTAGTATTACCATTTGAGATCAATATCAGAAACTCTGCGACAATAACTTAAAAAAGCTTGAATATTTTCAAACTGAAGCTACCCGCCATGATTATCAATGGCCGGAAAGCTGAGGGCGTTGAAAATAAGAGAAATGGAAGATATGTTTGTACCCATCTTGGAAAACCACCCATACCCACCCTGAAAACGCAGAAGCAAAGATAACCCATTTATACACAAATCAAAAAATTCGTCTTGAAAGAAAGGAAGAAGAACAACCCAGCAAAGAAAACCTTTTTAAACACAAATAAAAAAATCGTGAAGAAAAAAGAAGAAGAACTAAAGAAGAAGAAGACCTATTTGTAGTCTCCGAATTTTTTCGAGTCATCGACTGCCCGAACATGCACGCCTATGCCAACCCGTGTCGTAAAACTAAGAAAGCGCGGGCTGGCCCCTCCGTCACCTCTCCGACGCTGCTAGATCTCTCGCTATCTTCTTTTCAAAGATCGAGTTTTCTAACCTTTCGCTCATACCTTATTCGTGGGTCATGCCTTCCTTTATCGTGGAGGAAGGGGATCCACTGCAGGATGATTTCCTTCCAAATCGGAAGGAGAAGGTGGCGATATCTCGGCAGAGATTTTATAATTACCCTTCCTTTAGACGCAAAGAGAGAAAGAACGGGGCGCATATCTCGGAGGAGACTAATTCTTTCCTTTAGATGGAATAGTAGAGAGAAAGTATGATTCGAATGCAGGACTCGAAGGGATTTGTCTATCTGCACCCATGGCAAGGCATGGGATGGTGCATTCTCTCCATGGGAGCCTATTCATCACCCTTTGTTGATAAAGCCTCCGTAAAATGGCATTCGAGGAGGCCGAATTTTCGCTATAAGAGGGTATCCTGATTCGCCCTAAGTTGGGCGATGTCGACAAGCATGGACCGGCCCAACCATGGCCTCTAATCAAAAGGGGCCTGCTAGCCATGGCCTCTAGTCGAAAGGGGTCTGCTAGCTAGAGGGCCTGGGTCAAGGGCCAAGGCGCCCACAATGCCCCCCTTTTTCCTACTAGGGAGGGCGGTCGTCCCTGGCTAGAAAAAAAGAGGACACGCTTGACAATCATATCATGGGAACAAGAGGGCAATCAATGTCAAGAATTTCAATGTGAATTTTCTAACTTTTTGAAAATGCATTAAATGCCATACGGTCGCTTGAGTTGATCCTGAGACTGGAGGCTGCTATAAAAGGCTAGAGGGTGACGAGGTTCATCGCCCCACTGGTTATCCACGTTCCTCCAAAGAAGGATACTAAACGCTATTTCGAGAATCATAATCGGGGGATCATGGAACGGCGATGATTATGATCGACATTTGAGCGTGCTTTCCAAGCATGAATCGGGCCAGAGAATTCATGGTTTGAGCGGAGTCAAAATTTCCCTGGGTGGCCTTTGGGTGGTTCTAAAACTTGAATGGAACCCTTTGCATCCGAGGACACCCCCCATCCAAATCAGCGGGCCTTTTGCTCTTCTTGAGCCTCATTTCCATTTTTTTTTCGTAGCGATTTTGCTATCAGCTTGTTCTTCTTCTTCTTCTTCGACCGCTACTCGCTTCGTCTGGCTCAGATCTGATCTGACGACGATATAGTCGCTTTTAATAATGCATCAGCCAAGTTGTCAATCGTAATGAATGTAATGATGTATGTCAAGCCAGCGCAACCACAAAATCGTACTTTTTTAACATTTATGTACTATGCTCTACTTCGGCAATCTTGCACTTTATTTTCTGTTTCGGGGCAGGGACAGCTTCGCTTGTCATCGACTAGGATACTTAGTGATCCTAGTTAATGAAACGTTTTGGGCCCAACAAACTGATTAACAGACGGGCCCAATTAACCCGCCCGTATTCTAATCACGCCCCTAGAACCCACTGCCGTGGAGGAAACAAAATGACGGGGAGGGGGCGATGGATGTGCACGCATTTAATGCGCTCATAGGTCCTAAGCGGTTGGTATATAGGGGTCCATTATTAGATTTTTCCTTTTCCCTTTCCCATTATCCTTGAGTTAAGATCCTCTCAACAAGCCAAGACCTTCGCGCATATTAATCGTCAGCGATTTCGCTTGGTCATGAACAGCTTCAAGCATTTGCTCGCCACTTTTTGCTGTAATCATTATTTCCCTTACTAATGTATTGGACCCTTCCTTGTCTTCTTCTTCCGGTCGTGAGTCCCGGGGTGAGGGTACTTGGGGAGTTGCAGACCGGCTGCTGGGCCTGTGTTTAGTGGTTTTGCCTTTCTACCCGTCGCATGCCGGCTAATATCGCTTCCTCTCTCCTGGACCGCTTATAGCATGACGAGAGGTGAGGAAGGAACTTTCATCAGTCAGGCATGTCACAGATTTGAGGACCCAGGCGAGAGACGTTGTCACAAGTCATACTGCCTCATCTCGACAAAGGAGGAATCGAGATCCTATCAGGAAACCCCGAGAACAAAGACTCGAAGTTAATGGACGAGCCGGATGAGTCCACTCTGGGTGGGGAACGCAATGCCGTGTTTTTTACATCCGAGCAACTTGCGATCAAGCTTCGATTCAGCTGGGCCCGCCTTGTTAAACACTTTACATTCTACCGGGCGCACCACTGCTCATCCCAACGCATCCGTATTCTAATCTGGTGCGGTTCCAACTTCTTATACCAGCTCGACCTTCATCGGGTTGATATTTCGTCGCCATTCCCCGATATTAGATAGGGTTTCCGTTTGTCCTTCTCGGCACTGACTCCTAGTCAGCAGTCATGAATGGGCTCGACTCTCCCAAAAACTGAGGCAAAGGTTATCCTAGCAAGGACCCTCAGATCGAGACCCCGCTTCCCGACCCACCGTTTATATTAACCCGCCATGGGCTGGCCTCCTGTGTGTGTAGGAACTAGGCAATGGGTCAAATTAGATTCATACATATGACTTTACGCGGATCGATCGCGGAATTACTGGCGTGTGGAAAATGGAAAGGCGTGCTGGTGCAAAGAGGTGAGAAGGCGAGCCTCGAGAAGATTCGCAGACTCTTGGAGGTTTCCGAACAAGAGCGCCATTGTGAGGTTCTTCTGACTTTAAAGAACCTTGCTGATGTGAGAGGGAGCCCAACTCTCTACAGTCTCCTAATCATTCCTCGTTTGCTACCATCAGAGATTGTGGGCGGAGAACACTTCGTTACCACTTATTTGCTAGATTTGCTCACGGGCCATACGCCATTACCCGAGGATCCAGAGGCCGAAGCATTAAGCCGGGAACAAGCGTTACGGGCCTCGTCTGTCCCCTCGACGTCCACTAGCGGGGGTTCCAGCTCTGCCCTACCCGTACCCGGTCCAGAGGCGGGAAGTGTTTGTCCGGCGGGGCTTCCCTTGCCAAGAAAGAGGATTGATCCGCCTCGTTATCGATGATAAAAAGAAGCAGGGACCACCCAAGGGAAGAGTGTTTCAAGGGGCCTGTGTGGAAGATTTATACCTTGGGATCGTTCTGTACCCAAATGGCCCTCTCTCTCGAGGAAGAAGACGAGGGAAGAGATGACAAGATTGCGGATCGCTATGCCGCCGTAAAAGCAAAAAACTATAAAGAGGAAGTCGAATGAGGCCGAATAGGCCCAAGGGTTTGGCCCGTCCCCTATGGATGGGTTCGAGATACAAACACCGTGATCTTCGTCGCCCGGGGTCAGGGTCTAACGCATCAACCCTGCCTGAGGACATTGCCCGTGAAGAGCTGGGCGGAGGAAGCTCCACCTCCCCGTGACCGCAAGTGGTCCATCCTTCCAAACTACGGAAGTCGCCTGTGTGCCGCTAGGCTCACAAGCACAGGGCTTAAAGAAGTCGGCACACTCGACCGAATACTTCTCAACTTATCTCCCTCGGCCCCTGGCCCGGTGATGGGAGGAAGTGGCAGTACCCTGATTTGATGATATCGGTTCCATCCCCTCCACCAGCCTTCAACCCAGGTGAGTCCTCGCACCGATTGTCTAGACGATTCAGACTCGAGGACGCTACGCTCTGGCGAGAGTCCAGAAGCAGACAGCGAGGAGTATTCATTGTTGTTCCCGCCTACGCAAAGGAGGATATTTATCAAATCGCCAAAGACGGATGCAATTAACCTAACTGCTCAACAAGAAAGTCGGGTAAAGTAGTAAAGTTTATATATATATATATATATATATATATATATATATATATATATATATATATATATATATATATATATATATATATATAAACTCCGGTTGCTATTTTGTTGTTCGATTAAACACGCTTTTTCTTTTCACAGTTATCGTTTTACCATATTAAATACGTCCTCTCCGAAGACCATGAATTCATCATCTACTGAGGGATGCTGAGCGCTTTTGTTATGTTGAGCTCCGGGCTTTCCAACCGAGAGAGTTTAGACGCCTTGAAAGAGGCTCGCTGGACTATCCCGCTGCTTGAGCCGGGAGGCGGGCGGAAGCCGATAGGGCGCTCAAAGCAAACCGAGAGGGATGTCGCCCACAAGGTGGCAATGGCGGTTGAGACGAGACAATGGGAGCGCCGCGCAGTTAAGCTAGAACTGTCCCATATTCAAAGTGCTCTGACCACCTCAGAAGGCGGCCTACCGGGGTCAGTCCTAACTTGGCTTTGTTCAACAAGCCTCGTGGCTACCAAGGAGGCCCGTCAAGAAAGAGAGGAAGAGAACAAATGGCCGACCGATGAGCGATCGTTTATACTGTGAGCCGGGGCTACCTGCGATGACTTCGCCGGATTTTCGAAGAGCTTTTACGAGAGGTCGGGCGCTGAGCCGGAGTTTGATGCGAGGCGCCGACGTGATTTTTAACTACTCTGCTATAAATTACAGCTCATGCACGAGCATCCGTATAAGTTTGTAATCCCTCTCCGGGATGCCAAATACATCTACTCCTCTAACCCCGGAGTTTTTCGTGGACTTCGACGCCCTGTGCTCTTCTACATTTACCTCGGCTCCACCCGCCGAGTCTGGCCGAGATCGCTGAAGAAGCTGGCAAACAAAGGCCTCTCCCCGTGCCGAGGGAGAGGTAGACATACTACCGAGCTCCCGACCGGGCTGTGAGGCCGCCGAGGGTTAGTGGCCATAAAGACCAGACACTTAAATTATACCCTACCGCTTTATAACATGTTTAGGGTATAATAAAAGTAAAAGTATATTTTTTCGGTATAAAATAAACAAGAACCCAGAATTAATACAAAAGTTAAGGGTAAATTAATAATTTACCAATTCAAGACCCAAGGGTCATAATTTAATAAGTTCATATGCCAAAGTAGGATTTTTGATAAATTGAATTGAGAATAAAATGAATTGAGGACCAAAGAGTAATAAAAGAAAGATATTACAAAATCAAATAAGGAAGAAAATTGTGAAGAGACAAGTGGTCAAGGAAAGAGTGAGGAAGTTTCCTCCTTTGACTGGATGGTCAAGGATGATCCAAAAGAGAGAAAAAGTGAAATAAAAAGAGGATAAAACCAAAATAAATATCTCATTTTTGGTCTTGGAGAAAGAGAGAGCAAAAACGGATAAGAGAGAAGAGAAGAGAAAGGAAAAGAAGAAGAAAAGAAAAGAAGAAAGAAGGAAAAGAAGATTCTACATATGGATACATGAATCGTGTAGGAATTTGAGTATAGAATTTGTCTAGTTTTTGTATAGAAAGTATATATAAATGGTTTGGAACCCTCTATTTTGTGTATGGTTTGGGTTTGGAAACTCCCAAACTCATTTCTCGTTGGGTGGTTGAGCTGGGAGGAGAGCTCTAAGGCTCCTATATATGTGTCTTTGGGAAAGGTCTGGTTGCATTTTAAACCAAGGAAATTTCCTTATTTTTGGTTATATGCATTAGCTGGACCTTAGAACTGGTTTTTTGGCAATAAATAAAGTGAATTTGGCAGTGATTCCTTCTGTGTAGCCACATCAATGAAATTGATGTTAGGCTTTTGAATTTCTCAATTCAGACCTCTGTATCCCAAGTTATGGCCCTTTTACCTCGACAATACAGCTCGGCCAGTGCACCTCGGCCAGGTCAGGTCAGCTCGATCAAGTCAAGTCGATCGGGCCGTAAGGTCAGCCCGCCAAGTCAGTCGGTTCCTACTGGTTTGACTCACGCTGCGGACTCTCCAACTCGAAGGTCATAACTTCTTCGTCCCGACCTCCGCTTAGGTGTTTTGTGACTCTATGAAAAGCCCATTAAGTCAAGAATCCATTCATATGCCTGTGGAGGACAATAGGTGAGCTCAGATAGGTCAGCCTAGCTCGGCCAGATAAGGACAGCTCGACCAAGGCAAATGAGCTCGGTTGGCTTTGACTACGTATAACCTCCAACTTCTGGCTGTCATAACTTCTTGTCCCGAACTCGTTGGGTGTTCTCGACTCTATGAAAATCCCATCGGTACCAAGATTCCATTCATATCCCTGTGGAGGATGTGAGTACCTGCGCCAAGCTCTTCGCCAGTCAGCTCAACTCAGCTACAGTCGTGTCACTGGTCGGGCTTGACTACGTATGACCCCTCCAACTTCTAAGGTCATGTAACTTCTTCATCCGAACTTCTTTCTGTTCTCGACTCTATAAGCCCATTGAGTCAAGCAAATCCATCCGCATATATAGTTTGATAAAATTGGAACTCATATTAGTTCCAGAAATCATGAAAAACAGTAGGTCCTGCAGGTGACCATAGTTATTCCTATTATGAACTCCTATTATGAACTTATAAATAGCTCATAAGCATACATGGTAATCATAGTTATTTATGCACATAATGAGATCTGAAAAATGCAAAGATTCGAATAAATGATTGTATATATATATATAACATATGATTACCGAATGACAATAATTATTCGGGAATATGAGATATATACTGAACATAAAATACACATGATTGTCTGCTTAAAACCTAGTAGAGGGATAGATGGGCATGCCTATTAGGGAAAAGCAAGTCTGCAAAGATACCGACCGCCTGGGTTCCGTTTAGGTTTCACACATTTTCGGGCTCCTTATAGATGGTCATTGTCTGCATACGATAACAGCTGCCCTTATAGATGGTCATTGTCTCGCACAATGATAACATCTTCTTGCCCTTATAGACCATTGTTTCGCACAATGAGTACAATGGCCTTCTGCCCTTATGGGGCTTCCTTTATCCACTTCTAAGGTTTATGCAAACATGAAACAGGAAAGAAAATGACAAGTATATGCAAATGAAATAAACAGCATACATGACATGATATGAGAAATATAACACTGCTATGCGATGATAGTATACAGTTATAAGAACAAGAAGTAAAGTGCAGGATGACATGAAAAGTATATGTAATATGATACGAAATGAAGCATGTTGTGAAAAAGTATATAAATGAGAAATGATAAGTATATGTAAATGTTATATGTGTTATAAGTATATGCATTTGTATAGAAGTGTGGTGACCCTTAGTAGAGGTCATCCATTTGTATTAATTCCCACTAAGCATAAAGCTTAGCACGAGTGTTTTCATCCGTGTAGGTACAGAAGAGGAAACTAAAGGACGGGACAATCCGCATCAATACCAAATAATACACATCACTAGTGCTCACCCGGTGCCACCTGTCTAGTGTATATGTATTTTGTTTATTTTGTAAAACAATGTAAATATTGTAGATGTTGAACACTTCCATATACTTGTACCAGATATACTTTGTAATCACAAGCATGTAATATAATACAAGTTAAATGTTTAACATTATATGAATAAGCAAGCTTAAAGGTTATAAGTTTAAAAAAAAAAAAATGACCCCTCACTTGACATCCTATGCCGAGTTGGGGGCGTCACAAAATCATCAAATGTATTTTGCATGACACCCTTTCTCTCGTCAGATTTGAACATTTTAATTGGTTTTTTTTTTTTTTTTTGATACAAAGACTTCTTTCTCTGCTTAGCCAAGTTGCATAGAGCTATAATTGCCCTAATCATACAGGATATCTTATTTCGCAGTCCCAAGTTGGGACGTTAGGCTAGGAGTTGAGTGATATCTTTCGGGATGCCGCTGCGAATTAGATGATAGATTTCTAAATCGATCCGAAAGGGGTACTTTACACGCCATTCGGGTTGATTAGGCGAATATTATTTATACCGAATCGGATGGGTCATTTTCCTACGCCATTCGGATTCTGGGCCATCCGGACTTTGGGTGTTGACCAGTTAGGATTTATCTATACCGGGCCGGATAGGTCATTTTACTGCGCCATCCGGGCTTTTGAGTTTACCGGTTATAAGTTATCTATACCGAGCCGAACAAGTCATCTTACTGCGCCATCCGGACTTTTAATTCGACCTACAGTTATCTTTCATCGAGCCTCGATTGTGTCATTCCATCGCGCGATCCGGATTTTTAAGTCGGGACGGCCAGGTTATCTTCACCGGTCCTGGACAAGTCATTTTACCGCACCATCCTGACGTAAGTCGGGACAAAGCATAAGTTATCTTCATCTGCCTGACAGTCACTTTACTATGTCATCTGGACTTTTAAGTTAACCAGCTAGAAGTTATCTTCACCTGGCCAGACAAGTCATTTTACTGCGCTATCCGGACTTTTAGGTTGATCGGCTAGAAGTTAGCTTCAGACGTGCCTGACAAAGTCATTTTATCAAGGCCATCCGAACTTTTAAGGCTGGGATCATAAGAGTAAAACAAGATTCAAGTATGTTGATATCAGAGCCATTCTTTATTGATAATACCTCTTAAGATGTGTTGCATTCCACATTCTAGGCAAGGTAACTTATCATGTCATATCTCGAATTCCACCGGCAGGATTTATGTTACTATTTACCACTCCGATTTTTTTTTCAACTCAGTCTAAACTCCACTGAGTAATCACTGAAACGTAAATAAAACACTACCTGTGTCTCCAAACATACACACAGCATGTACGTAGTTAATTCTCAATGTACCCAAAACTATACCCTTTACACTTGATCAAAATAACATTTACACAAAGTTCCAAAACTAGTGGCTACACGCTCAAATATACAATGATCCATAAAAGATACCAACTTGTCCAACATACAAGTAGAATATCCACATAACACTAAATATTCATCAAAAATGTATGTTCAACCACCAATAAGCTAAGGTCAAGTATATAAACTTCCCATCTCAAAACCCCGCAGTCCAACTTTCATGTCACGCAATGGTCTCGTACCGCATCTAAGGTGGAGGAAATAATGGGGGTGAGTTCGACAACCCAAGAGTGGAATCCCATAACAAGCCATGCTCATAAACATTTCAATTTATACATAATTCAAAATATCTCAAAACATGAGCATTTTACAAATAATGCAGGGTTGATGATGGAAACACATGAATGCAATACTACCACCATCTCAACCCCTCATCGCTGACTTTTCTGGCTTTCACCCAGGACTAGCCGATCATCCCGTAACGACAAATTGCTAGACTTACCACCCAGGATATGCCCACATCCCGTATATATCTCGTGACCTTTCTAGACTACAACCTGTGTGGACTAGTCATCGCCCGTCCATCACATCAATCCTGACTCTCACACAAGCCTTCATACCTATGTCACAAGCTAAAGCAATTTCACAAAGCATTCAACCACATGGATATTTAAAACATCATGTACCAGTTAATTCAAGATTTCCATATATATAAAATATATATTTATATATCACTAGAAAATCACACGCCAAAGCAATGTATCGGTACAGACTCCCACAACATCAAACCACAAGACAAGCAGGAGAAGGTTATAAGATCCCCTACCTTCCTTGATAAAACTCCGCAAGTCTCCCAAGGAAGTCAAAACCCGAGGCTACTCCAAAGGACTCGCAACAACAAGTCACTAAGATTCCTTAGCCTCTCACAACTGGGTGTCACATAAAAATTACTCGCGGTCTATTACTTATCACCACTGAATTCACATAGTTCTTATACCTTCCAACATAAACCTTGATCCCCCAAGTGCACTCTCTCTTACACTTACTAGGATCAACATTTAACACCCCTTATTAGGGTTACACAAACAACACACTCAACACAAAACACCTCTTGTATTCCTATCTCCATATTACTCATTTGAAGATAAGGTGCTAGCGTTCTCCTCCAACTGAATCACCCAAATAGGAGCAATCAAACTGAAGCATGCCCTAAACAACCCGACTATTCTATGATCAAACTCAAGTAGAAATTTTTCGAACATACTCTATCTTTTTGAGTGAATTTGGGCCACATATAGAGTCCGAATTTGAGGGTACTCTATTTCAAGATGTTTAAGTCCTTGAAGTCTAGTTTAACCATCAACTTGAATCACTCAAATCGGATAAGAAATTAGCAAGTTATGGCCAAAATACTAACACTGGTCAAAATAGAAAAATCCAGCCCTCGAAAATGCCAAGAATTTATGATTTTTCCCACTTTTTCCATAAGTTTCCAACCCAATCAACCTCAACACTCAAACACACATCAAAGCCACTCTATTCAACCCAAAAACATCTTCCAAAACACATCTTAAACAAGACCTAGGGTTTTGCTAACCCATCACTCAACCAATCTAAGGTTAGATGAAACCCTAGCTTTCAAAAAAGAGAGAAATCCATGAATCATCCCTATACAAAAATCCCTCAAATCCTTACAAAAAATAACCAAGGATTAGGTTTTACCACCCCATATCCTTTCAAATCTAGGGTTAGGAGAGTTCTAACCAAACCCTAGAAAAGAATCCTATTTTACAAGAATCAAACCAAAAACCCTTACCTTTTTGGCTCAATCTCCTTTCCTTCTCTTCCTTTCTCCTTCCTCTCTTCTTCTTCTTCTTCTTCCTCTTTCTCCTCTCTTCTTCACGTTTTTTTTTTTTTTTTGCCCTAACTATTTGAGCAAAATGGAAACAATCCCTTTTTGCTGACTAGTTTTAGTCTTGCTACCCATTTTTGACTTAAAGTTTCACTAATAGTACTTAAGCCATTAACTCTTTTCTATTTGCATATCACATTCCCAATCTTATACATTGACCACTGGGACTTTCTCATTAATGACTCATGGTCCTCAAGTGGTAAATTTATCAATTTAATTCGATCTAGGTATTAAACCCGGTCTATCAAGCTTTATTTTCGAAAAATAATATTTAGCTATCGTAATAATTCGGTACACATTCCTCTCCTTAAAGGAATTTCGCCCCGAAATTAAACCCATTTAACCTGGTGAAGAGTTCCGTAATTCTTCACATCCGCTCAAGTTCTATGTAGCTTCTTTCCACTCCATGGTGTTCTATAACACCTTACTAAAAGTGAATAACTTGTTCCGTTAACACGCGCTTCGCATCTGTAATCTTCCTCGCCGCTTCATATTTCATATTCTCTTGCAATTTCAGTTCCCAATCTAGTATGTGCGAAACATCCGCCTATACTAAGAACAAGGAGACGTGGAATACCGTGTATACCGCTAAATCGGGCGAAGAGCTAACTGTGTTACCTCCAACTCTTTTGAGAATCTCAAACTGACTAATGCACCTAGGGGCCAATTTCCCCTTTTTACCAAAACGAAACACTCCCTTGCGAGGCGACACTGGCAAAAACACATGGTCCCCAACCTGAAACTCTAAAGGTCTCCTCCTCGTGATCGCATAACTTCTTCGCCCTCGCAGGCTGCCAACACCTCTGTCACGATCACTTATCTTCTCTGGCTGCTTCGTACTCACCGACCAATCAGTAGCCTCCCCGATTCAAACAAAGACATAGCGATCTACATGGCCTTCCATAAAGAGCTTCGATGGTGCCATCCCAATATCGCCTCGAAACCGTTATTATACGCAAACTCAATCGTATAGCAAGTGTTCCACCCAACTCCTGGAAGTCTAACACACATGCTCTAAGCATATCTCCGTAATCAATCACTCTCAGACACCCGCGCTCCGAGGTGAAATGCTGTACTCAACCTCAACTCTGTTCCCAAAGCTGTCTGCAAAGACTTCCCAATCGGATGTAAACCTCAAGGCCTTATCTCGAAACAATGGAGAGAGGTACACCATGCAACCTCACAATCTCCCTCACATATAACTTGCTCAAAGTAAGAACTGAGTCAGTGGTCCTTATTGCCAAGAAATGTGCTGATTTAGTCAGCCTGTCAACTACCACCCACACACCATCTTTACCCTGGTGAGTCTTGGGAAAACCACCACGGTCCATCACACATGATCCCATTTCCATTCCGCGACCGGGTAATCTACCGCAATAAATTTCGCTGGTCTCGGTGCTCAATTTTCACTGGCTGGGCATCGTCAAACACTAAGACGAAACTCGCACGCCTCTCTTTCATCCCATGCCACCAAAATCGCGCCAAGTCATGGTACATCTTCGTCTCCCCAGATGTACTGAACCGAGAGTGCGATGAGCTCTCATCACTCTCTCTCAACCGTGCATCATCCTAAGACAAACAACTGGCTGAGGAAATAGATTCCTCCATTTGCATGAATGGTCCACCCTTCAGGTGCATCACCAACTACCACTTGCGAGCGTGTGCTCTCAAGCTTCTTATCACTTCTCTGAGCCTCGATGACTCTCAATAAAACTGTTGGCTGAGCTACCAACGTGTAAAAACATGCCTTAGGCTCATCCAAGCACGTGGAACTCGCAATGTAATTATACATCTTCCACTATAAGCCATCAAACCCGAAAGGATGTCTTTGATTTTCTACTACAGACAAGAACTACATTTGCTTTACTCCGATGGTATTGCAAAGAAAAGTCAAAGTCCTCGCGTTCCCCATCCATCTTCTCTACTCGCATTCAAATCTCTCCGAGTAAAGATATTTCAAACTTCCTCGTGGCTCCGAGAACACTTCCAAACTTTCAATTTCATACAGGTAAAGGCTCCATAACTTGCAAACACCACTCGCAAAGAAGCTCCTAAATCACGTGGGGTAATTCTCTTCATGTTTCTTCAATCGCTCAGAGGCATGTGGGCAACCACTCCGACCTTTTGCATAAGTACACACCCCAAGCCAACTCTCGAGCATCACAAAAACCGTGCTTCCCACTCACCCGGAGTAATCAACACCGCGTTGTAGTCAATCTCTTTTCGCCCCAAAAGACTTCACACTTGTCATTCCAGTCAAAGCTCACTCCTTTGCGTGTCAATCTAGTCATGGGACATGCAATCTGGGAGAAGTTCTCAATAAACCGGCGGTAATAACCAGCCAACTCGAGAAAGCTACGTATCTCAAAGACACTCTTGGGTCGCTCCCACCACATCACGACCTCAACCTTGCCTGATCCACCGAAATACCTTCCTGCACACCATATGCCCTAGAACTCGGATTTCTTGTAACTTAAATCACACTTTCCATCTTCGCATACAACTGATTCTCTCTCGCACTGTGAGCCAACTCCAGAAATGTTGCTCATGCTCAGCTCGACCCTTGGAATATATCAGGATGTCATCCATAAACACTACCACAAACTAATCCAAATACGGACGATATATCCTATTCATCATATCCATAAAGGCAGTTGGAGCATTAGTCAATCCAAAAGGCATGACAACAAACTCAAGTGTCCATACCGCGGGTGCGCCTAGGGATGTCCGAGTCCCGTACTCAACCGATGATACCCGCATCTTAAATCAATTTTTCGAGAAGTAACAAGCCCCATTCAACCGGACAACAAATCCTCACGCGCTGAAGTGGGTACTTATTCTTCAATCGTTATCTGTTCCAACTTCCTGGGTGAATCCACACACAACCGTAGCGTTCCATCTTTCTTTCATGAACAATACTGGCACCCCAAGGCGAGGTACTTACCGGATGAACTCCTTTACCCCGCAATTCCCGGCGCAGCTTGCAGTTCAACTCCTTAAGCTCAACCGAGCCATCCAAATGGAGCTAATGAACAGATTCTGCATCGATACAAATCGATGGAGAAATCCATCTCTACGGGAGGTAATCCCGGCAACTTATCAGAAATAATACAAGAAATCACACACTTGTGGGAATAACATAATCCACGGTCACCTTCCTTTAATCTCCTCGACATAGTAAAAATAAGTGGGCCGACCCCATTCTTTCCCCAACCACTTGTTTCATCCCTATCAACTGGCTGAGCCTGACCACCCCTCGATCCGCATAGAAGCTGACACGTGACCCACAACCAATCTGGAAGGTCACCTTCTTTGAAAAATAGTCTAAGACCACATGATGTGGGGCTAACCAATCCATTCCCACAATCACGTCAAACACTGTCATACGTAGGAGTACTAAGTCAATCACGACTTCGTATCGCCCAACATTCAACACACAACCACTGCATCCCCACTTAGCTTCCATCACGCCACCCATGTGTGTCTCTTAACAAACAGCGACAAGAGAGTGGTGCACCCTAAGTCCAAAATAAGCAAAATAAGTAAGACATAAATGAACGGATGCACCCGAATCAAACAACATGTGCCCAAGTGCTATAACATAAAACCATACCTTCCACTAGCACACTGGCTCGATCTCGGTCATAGCGAAAAACTCGCTTCCGAGACCTCAACCGATGTAGATGTAGTATTCTTCGGGATCTCCTCCTCGAGGCCGTCCTCCTGAACACGCCGAATGGTTTATCGGGTCGAACCGCCTCGAAGAGGCCGGTGTTCCGCCGGCCGTAACTTAGGCACCACTCAAGTGTCCTGTCGCACCACACTCATAACACGTCCGAGGCCCCATGTCCCCAACTGTACTCCCACTGGCTTGCCCCTGTTGCATGGGCAACTATCGTGGACCGTTCATCCTTGGGCGCTTAGCCCTCTTATCCCTTGACCTGAAGTCTCCAAACCTGGAATTCTTGTTTCTTCCTCACTCTGCCGCTCCTCTCAATAATCAAAGGTCGCCACCACCTCACTCAGAAAGGGCATAAAAGGAGCCACCTGAGCCCGAATACCACTGCACTCTTGAACTCCGTTTCGCCTCATCCGCCGGTCAAGCACCATATGTCAGGTATACCCCGATAACAAAGTAAATTGGGAGGCATACTTAAGATAAATATACCCCTCGTCAGTGCACAACTCCAATCTCTTCTGTCTCCTCATGGCCTCAGGAAAATACTTGGCCAGGAGTAACTCCTCGAACTGAGTCCACCCCATGTGTGGCACATCATGGGTGCTCTTAACCATATCCCACCAACTGTCAGCCTCGTCCCTCAACATAAAGGAGGCTAGAGATACTCTCCGCTCCTCAGGGACTTCCAAGACATCCAGAATCTTCTTCACTTCCTTTAGCCAATGCTTAGCCTCAAGGAAGTTGATACCACCCCGAAACACTGGGGGAACAAGTGCCTTGAAATCCTTGATCAACCGCACGTCCATCTTCTTCGGAATGACCCTGAGGTAACGCCACCCTCTCTCCAAACTTCGTCTCTTCAGACCGGGTGAAGAGGGATCTCAATGTGCTGTCTCGACCCTTGGTCGCCCACTCTTCTCTAATCACTGGTTTATAAATATGGAAAGACAATTAGTTATCACAATGTCATGGTAAGAACCACACTAACTCAAGGGTTCTCAACATCAATTTTCCATAGATATGCAATCTTTACCGCTATTGACGTATCTTACCCGATGCAAAGACGCGGCACATGGTATGCTAACTATTACACACTAACCAACACAATGGAAAATCCATACAAGCATTATAATATTTAAACTGCTATATCATGCTACAATCACACCAACATGTTATCACATAGTCTCATGTAAACATGTTATCTTTAAATACCCTTCAATAACTATCACTGCAAGGAAGCCTTATACCATATATGAAAATCATATCATCCCTCAATAGCACAAATCCTAGCACTAAAAACCTAAGCTCCCATGATCATAGCTTAAAGTGTGCCTAGGGATTCTTTGTGTATCTATTGAATTTTCTTTAATCTCCTAAGGATTTATCCCACTCTGATACCAACTGGCTACACCTCGAATTCCACCCCAGGATTTATGTTACTATTTTACCACCTCGATTTTCAACTCAGTCTAAACTCCACTTGGAGTAATCACCTGGAAACGTAAATAAAACACTACTCCAGGTCTCCAAACATACACACAGATGTACAGAGTTAATTCCTCAATGTACCCAAAACTATACCCTTACACTTGATCAAAATAACATTTACACAAAGTTCCAAAACTAGTGGCTACACAAGCCAAATATACAATGATCCATAAAAGATACCAACTTGTCCAAATATACAGTGTGAATATCCACATAACACTAAATATTCATCAAAATGTATGTTCAACCACCAATAAGCTAAGGTCGGCATATAAACTTCCCATCCTCAAAACCCCGTTGTGTCCAACTTCATGTCAAGCACTCGGTCTCGTAGACCGCATTCGAAGGTGGAGGGAAATAATGGGGGTGAGTTCGACAACTCAGTAGTGAATCCCATAACAAGCCATGCTCATAAAAACATTTCAATTTATACATAATTCAAAATATCTCAAAACATGAGCATTTTACAAATAATAGGTTGATGATGGAAACACATGAATGCAATACTACCACCATCTCAACCTCATCAGTGACTCTTTTCGGGCTTTCACCCAGTGGACCAGCCATCATCCCGTAACAACGACAAAATTGCTGGGGACTTACCACCCAGTGGATATGCCCACATCCTGTATATCTCGTGGACCTTCTAGACTACAACCCAGGACTAGCCATCATCCCGTGTCCACTACATCAACCGGACTTCTACGCCTCATACCTCATGTCATGCTTTAAAGCAATTTCACAAAGCAGCCCAATCCATGGATATTTAAAACATCATGTACCAAGATCCAAAGATTTCCATATATATAAAAATATATATTTATATATCACTAGAAAATCACACGCCAAAGCACGTATCGGTACGTAATTCCCACAACATCAAAACTACCTGCACAGCGTGAGAAGGTTATAAGATCCCCTACCTCTCGATTCAAAACTCCGCAAGTCTCTAAGGAAGTCAAAACCCGAGGCTACTCCAAAGGATCTGCAAATAACAAGTCATAAGATTCCTTAGCCTCTCACAATCCGTGTCACATAAAAATTACTCAAGTGGTCTATTACTTTATCACCACTCGACTCACACATATTCTTATACCTCCAACATAAACCTTGATCCCCCAAGTGCAGCTCTTACACTTACTAGATCAATATTTAACACCCCTTATTGGGGGTTACACAAACAACACACTCAACACAAAAACACCTCTTGTATTCCTATCTCCATATTACTCATTTGAAGAGTTAAGGTGCTAAAGGTTCTCCTCCAACTGAATCACCCAAATAGGGAGCACCAAACTCTAGTTATGTCCTAAACAACCCTGACTATTCTATGATCAAACTAGTAGAAATTTTCATGGAACATACCTCATCTTTGAGTGAATTTTTGGCCATAGAGTCAGAATTTGAGGGTACCTATTTCAGATGTTCGTGCCTCCTTGAAGTCTAGTTTAACCATCAACTTGGACCACTCAACCGATAAGAAATTAGTGCTATGGCTAAAATACTGATCGGTCAAAATAGAAAAATCCAGCCCTCGAAAATGCCAAGAATTTATGATTTTTCCCACTTTTTCCATAAGTTTCCAACCCAATCAACCTCAACACTCAAACACACATCAAAGCCACTCTATTCAACCCAAAACATCTTCCAAAACACATCTTAAACAAGAATCTAGGGTTTTGCTAACCCATCAATTAACCAATCTAAGGTTAGATGAAAACCCTAGCTTTCAAAAAAGAGAGAAATCCATGAATCATATCCCCCATACAAAATCCCCCCAAATCCTTACAAAATAAATCAAGGATTAGGGTTTTACCACTCCCATATCCCAAATCTAGAACAGTTCCCCAACCAAACTCCTAGAAAAGAACCATTTTACAAGAATCAAACCAAAAACCCTTACCTTTTTTGCTCAATCTCCTTTCCTTCTCTTCCTTTCTCCTTCTTCTTCCTCTTTCTCCTCTCTTCTTCACGTTTTTGCCCTAACTCTATTTGAGCAAAAATGAGAACTATCCCTTTTTCTATACTAGTTTTAGTCTTATACCCATTTTTGACTTTAAAGTTTCACTAATAGCAATTTAAGCCATTAACTCTTTCTATTTGCATATCACATTCCCAATCTATACATCAATTAATTAGACTTTCTCATTAACGACCTGTTGGTCCTCAAGTGGTAATTCTACCTAACTTACCCGTCTCTAAGATGTCCGGCCCATTTCCGCTTTATTTTTAAAATAATATTTAACTATCAGAATAATCTCTGGTGTTACACATCAAGCTCTGTTTGGCGCGTAGTTCCTGATTCCTCGACTCAGATGAAGATACGGGTCCCTCCCAATCGGCCGAACTTTCCTACGGTTGGGTCAATCGTATTCTCAAATACTCTTCTTAGCACCAGGTCCCCGGGTTGGAATGCTCGAGGCTTGACCCGTTTATTATAAGCTATTTCCGCCAGGCCGGGTAGACGCTATGCGGACGGGTCATTGAGTCTCAGACCATCGACTACGTCAAGCTCCCGATCACACTCAGACCCGCCGGGGTGCTTCACATTCGGGATGTAGGCATACCAATTTCCATGGGGATGATAGTCGATTCCATACGTGATTGTGAACGGAGATATGCGTTGGCTCATGCAGCGGCTCAGAAACCTAAATACCCTGTGGAGTTCATCCACCCATTCGGGCCCCACCAATCCAATCGCTTTTTTAGTGGTCGCTAACAAGGTTTGTTAGAGGCCTCCGCCAGCCATCGCTTAAGTGTAGCTACAGGAGTATAGATTTTATCTTCACTTCGACGTAGTTTCATAGACCAATCGCCAAATCGGGGCCCTTGTCGAGACGACGATCCGGGATGCCGACCTAAGACACAATATTCTTTCCGCATAAACTGAGTGACATCCCGATCTTTAATCAAGGAGAATGCTTCGGCCTCGATCCACTTACTGAAATAATCTATGGCCACCAATAGTAACTACTTTCGAAATGAGCAAGAGGTAAGGAACCAACTATATCGATCCCCCATCAGGCAAATGGGCCAAGGGCTGTAGATAGAGATTAGGCCTCAGACCGGCAGATTTCGTGATGGGGGCAAGTCGCTAGTACGACGCTACTTCGTATAATTGGTAGCATCGGCCATGGTCGCCAATAGTAACCTTGAAAATCTGAAGGGCCGTAGTTCTATCACCGGGGTGATTTTCAGATATTCCTCTACGCAGCTCAACCAAAGACGTGATCGCTTTGTTCGTGTCGCACTGTGATACTAACGCCCCAAGGACCGCTTTGAAATCAGCTTGCCCATCGGATCATGAAAAACTGCCGCCCGACTCAAGTCATGGGCCTTGTCCTCTCCGTCTGAGTCATTCCGTGCTTAGATACAGCTGCGGATTGGTTCATCAAGGACAAGGAGTCCTTGTCTACTTGGTTTACCTGTGGGGATGCAATCGATGAACCTGACTGATAGTAAATAGGCAGAAATATGGTTTCACTGATTGGTAAAGAAGCGGCCACAGAGGCCAATGCGTCTGCCTTTTCATTAGAGTCCCTGGGGACGTGCTCCAGTTTCCAAACCGGAAAGCTGTTCAAGCGTTGTTTTACCCGAGAGACGTATTTCGCCATTCGGGGGTCTCGGGACTCGAATTCTTCATTAACTTGTCCGACCACCAATTGAGTCACCCGACCAAGAGTCCGTCAGACTCCTCGGGCCGCCGCCCGAGCCCGACTATGATGGCCTCAGATTCGACTCGTTGTTGGGAGGCACCAACCCAGCCGATTGCCCGCTTCAATCTTATCCCGACGTAGTTCTCAACCCAAACCAACGCCCCCCCGATTGTCCGACGCCCCGTCAATATTGAGAGTCCACCAATCCAAATTGTCGAGGCATGTTTCCCACTAGGGGAGTTCCACTATGAAATCAACTAGCACCTGCCCTTTTTTGAAAGCCTCGACTTGTATTGGATACTGTACTCACTTAGTTCAACTACCAATCGAGCCATTCTTCCCGATAAGTCAGGTTTATGCATGGGGTTCAAGGGGGAGGCTCATATCACGAATGGGGTGCGCCTGGAAGTAAGGGCAAAGTTTTTTGGCCGCTATCCCAGGCTAAGGTGGCCTCGCTTCAAGATGGTTATACCTGCTTCGTGATCGCATGATTTTCGACGAAGAACACAGGGTTCTTTGCTTCCGCCTTCATTCTCTTTGAACAATGCGGCACTTACCGCTGTATCTGAGACTGCGAGGTAGACGAACAAAGTTTCACTGTGTCGACTTGCAAGGACGGGGTTCAAATTAAGTAATTACTTGATCTCGAGTAAAGACCCATCACACCCTGCTCCATCCTACCGATTAGCTTCAGGCGGCGAAAAAAGGCTTTAAGCGGTCTGTGAACCGGGAAATAAATCGCCCTGTAGCTAATCGAATTCGCCATTTGTCAGATTTACTTTCTGTGAGTTCTGGGCCGAGACTCTGGGGGAATGATTTAAGCCGCGCCACCATCCCCTCAGGTCATCATGAAGTTTAGAACCGCCCTCAAGGCTAGACTCGAACGCGCTATAGGTTCACTCTTCATACCATAGGTTATGAGGGAGGTCAAATGTCTGGGCTGCAAATGGTTAGCGTGATCCGGCGTTCCTTAGACTTTTTATAAACATATCATCTATATACTTCATAGTTTTTCCAGCAAATCTGGCCAAACATTGCTACTAATCGCTGATGGCGGTTCTTAACCCGGGCGGCATTACGTTGTAGCAGAAGAGCCCGTGAGGGGTGATGAAAGATGTTTTCTCCGTGTCAGGCGGGTACATGGGGATCTGGTGATAGCCAGAGAATGCATCTAAGAATGACAACATGTCGTGCCCGGCCGATGCATCAACAATCTGATCAATACAAGGTAGGAAGCTATCCCAGTAGACACGCGTCGTTAAGATCCGTGTACGACACACACCCGCCATTTGCCTCTCTTTTTAGGTAATACCACATTAGCAAGCCATATTCGTAGTATTTATCATAAACCCAAATTTCTTTAAAAAGATCGCTTCACTTCAGCCTGATGATCCGGTACGCAACCGTGTGGAAGCAACGCACTTTCGGCCGAACGGGTCGAGCGGATGGGGCATGCTCACCCGGTTTACTCCCCGTCATGTCCGCATGGTTCCAGCGAACACGCCTGGCGCTTGGCCGCCGCTACTCATCGCGAACCGGGCCTTCTTTTCCTCGGGATCGAGGAACTGCATAGGTACACCTATCCGGTCCGCCAATGACTATGGGCTACAAGGGGTCTATAGTCAATTGTTCTGCCTTTCGTTTACTCTGACGGTAGGTGCATTAATCGCTACGGCGACGGGTGAGCTTCGACGGACGAGCTATCGGGTTCTTTATCTTTTTCGCGCCCATGAACTGACAGCTGATAACACTGACGAGCCGCTAATTGGCTACCTTGAAGGTCAACTCATCAATGCAATTAGATAGCCGGAGGCTGGGTGGTAAGGCTGAGGAATTGCTTTCATGGCATGCAATGTGTTCTACTTCACGATAGCATTGTGGCTGTACGGCCCAAGTCTTCGACCACCGAAAAACAACACTTGCCGAAGCATCGGGTCCCGCCGCCGCAGAGGGCAATATCACCCACTCGCATGGTGGACCCATCAATTCGGGATAAACTCACCGATCGGTTAAGATGATCGAGCGAGACTTTCATCCGCGTGCGGTCGAGGTAATACCGGCCAAGGCCCGGACGACGAGGACCCATGCAATAATCAAAATTGTTAATACATTAGGTGAAAGACATGTCACGCCCGATTCCCTGGCCCGAATTCGACGAGGATCCAACCGAAGCGTTCGAGGTGCAAGAACATATATCGAGATTCTTACCGCTTAATCGCATCGTATATCCAAGTCTTATAATATATCAACATATCATATATAAAGGTCCAAAATAAAACTACCACCGTAGTGGTGTTTATAGTATCATATATACAGTACTGAGTCTCATTTACATATTCAAAAACTATACATTTACATTTACTCGGGATCGTGAGTTCTGAACTCCACAAAAGCCGATGAACCCCACTTCCCGTGTGTCAGTCTCTAAGAAATGCCGAAGCTCAGACGCTCTTCTCCCACTCCACACTGATTAAAAACCCGTGCTAAGCTTTACACTTAGTGGGAAACATATGTATGCATGTACACATTTATGTTCAAGATAACAATAACGTATATCGAAATTGCATGCATTCACATCATAGACTTATACAAGTACTTATGCTTATAACAGGCTTATATTTATCCGGATCTCCCGTAGGAGTCCCAAAGCTTATTCTTATTCGGAACTTATGCTTATAACGGACTTATGTTTATTCGGGTCTCCCGTAGGAGTTACAGAGCTTATTTGTATTCGTAAATACTTCGCGTACATAAATCGTAACGATACACATTTGTTTCCTTCTTATTCCTTATCCATTATCATATAACTATGGAAATACCTAGACCATGCTAATGAAGTGTAAGACCTACGTCTGATAAGTATCTGAAGATACTATACGATGTGAGTCTTGGTAGCCGCAAGCCGGGATTGTCGGATACGAACGGGATTAATCGTAGCCTTAACGGGGCCAGTCTTGTAGCGTATGAGGAATCTAATCTTAATCGGGTGCGGAGCACTAATCATGATACCCGAAGTACTAATCGGGAGTGCAGGCACTTATCGAAATGCCAGGAAGTACTGTCGGGGTGTCAGACACTTATCGGGAGTATCAGTCTGTCGGGGATGTACTGCCCATTAGTGATAAAGTGTTAATCATTTAATACTTAGTCTTAAGCATTCCTACGATTGTATGTGTTCGGCTTCTATCTTGTGTCGGGCATGAACTGCTCCCATAGAACTCGGCTTGTAGGCGGCAGTGCAGGTACATTTCTCCTTAATTTGTGCCTATACTTAGGGATGCATGTTTGAAGCAAATGCGCAAAAATAGCGAAAGCAGGCTGCGGGGACCACTGTGCCGGTCTGACTCGACTGTGCGGTGCGGGGTTCGATCTAGAGGGTTGTACCAGGTACATGTTTAGGAATTTGTGCCCGGTCTGGTTGGCCTATTGCATCACTTGTCTGGTCTGAGTTGAAGGTGTCTGCGGTCACAAGGTCTCAAATTTGCCCGAAATGGTGTTCCACCATTTTTCATGCACTTTTCTTCATAATTCTCTCTATTCCTCCTCATCAAAAATCCAACATGAAATCCTCGAACAACTCCTGATTACTTTTAATTAGTCAACGAATCAATGATTCATGCAGGATTCACCCGATTCTAAAACCTTGGACATGTGAAGGATTCCATATCTAAACATTATCAACTAGAGTTTTCAACCAAACTTCCCTTAAATCTAGAGTTAGGATGTCTTTTCCTAACAAAACCCTAGAAAAGGAACCAATTTAATCTTCAAGAAAACCTAGCAATCATACCCAGTAATTCATGTACAAAAATCATGCGAAATCCTTACAATTCCATACGAAAGTCAGCTGTGTATCCGCTCTGAAATCCATACCTTGCTTGATTTCTCTCTTTCTTCCTCTTCTTCTCCTTCCTTCTCCTCTTCCTCCAGTAATTCCTTGTTTGGAGACCAAAATTGAGTTATTTTTTGTCTCCTCCTCTATTTATAGTGAAGGTTTTTGGTTATTTAGCTTTTAGTCCTCCAACTCTAGGAATTTGTATTTCAATTTTTGTTATTTCTACTTTGACCTTAAATCTTAACAACTTATAAATTTTATACCCCCTTTTTACAAATTACCCTTTTGTCCTTCACTCTTGTAAAATTTCCGGTTTTATAAATTTCTATATTTTCGCAGTTAATTTACGAAAATTTCAATTTATGCCTACAAAATACCCTAACATGTTGAAAACAACTAGGGTATATTTCGGTAAGATAAAGACAAGTGATCATAATGTAATGATGATTCAGGCCTGATCTAGCCGCGGATCAGTCAAGGCCGCATAGCTCTCTGCGGTATCATGGTGTTTATTCGCCCTCGATCGAGGCCGCTACGAACCGCTGATCCAACGATCAACGGTCAACTGTCTATAAAAGTTAATGGTAGGCTTCGGGCTCGATTTAATGCTCCCAGACGACAATCTAATTTATCGAAGCGTGGCGCTATGATGCGGGTTGGCTCCCGACGAACCTTTACGTGTCTCGTTTGACACCTCAATCATGAACTTTAAACCTTGGCATTGATCTGTCTCATGGTCAAATCCCGTGGTAGTCAAGCACCTTAGTGACCTGCTTATTTATGACCTGTGCTCACCGCATTCAAGTGAGGCCACTTAAACTGCATCCTGGGACAGGAAGGCCATCGTAGGAGATGTTACGGGGGTGGAACTGGAGATCTCCCTTCTTTCTGGATCGCTCGTCAGGGGACGCTGCTCTCACCCGGGCTTCCTTTCCGCTATGGTCGACTCTTTGTAGTTGGTTTGTCGCTTCACGCCGCTATCATTACCGTCATGGTGGCAGCTCGACATTATCCTCCGTGAGTGGAGTATTTGTCCTACCGCCGACACAGCTTCTTCCATGGTATGTGGTCGAGGGAAAAGGATCGAAGAAAGGAGTAATACCCAAAGCTCCTTCCTGAAGTTCTCGTAAGACTAAGACCATACTATAGGTATCAATTTGTTGAACCCGCTTTGTCCGACCTTCTGGGTGAAGTCCCAACGACTTCGCCATCCCGCTGAAAGATGATCAAGCCGAGCCGATGTTTCCCTTCTTCCAAATGGAGCACAAATATTGAGTGACAAATGTGGCCCATAATCTCACGTAATGAATTTTTAGAGACCTCGAGCGAGAACCAAGCCAAGTGACCTTCAGTTAGCCAGAATATTTGTACAGAGTCGATCATTCTGACTTAAGATCATTGCCTCGTTAAAGTGGCATGATATGATCATTGGACGTAGGAGCCGTCAGACATATGCACTACGAATTATTAATCCGCGAGGAGGCTCATAGCCCAAAATATGCTGGCCCAAGGGGGAAGACAACATGTCATACAGCCCTCGGATAGGGGGATAAAATGTTGCATGCAAGGCGGGAGGTGCCCCGGCTGTGTATCAAGCCAGCGGAACCAGGGCCATGCCCCCAAACCGGGTAGATATATATTCCGGGGCCACTTCGACAATGACTTCATAGTTCTTCTCGCATTCAAATAAGGGCCAACACTAATACTGGCTGGGATTCAGAGAGAAGTCTCTCCCCGATTCGGCCAGATTGCTCAGGTGGTGAACGACTGGGAGCCGGGGAGCATCCAGAGAGTCTCGTCATCTTCCAGACATCACTATGGTCAGCAGTGGCGAGCCCTCGCCTCTTTATCCGCCCGAGTTAGGCACAGTCAAGCAAGGCCTGTGGGCTTTCAACTGCTGGTCTCCAAGCGGCCCGTAGGCGCCGCCCTCCCATTGTAAACTAAGCTTGCATGTTCACGCACTGGCCATCCGTCGCTTGCTCTTCCCGCTGGGGCCTCCATTTCGACACCCGGCCAGAAACGGGGCTCCTCACGGGCCGATTCGCCAAGTTGCTAGATTACTAAGGATGCACTGACCATCCCACGGATGAGCGGAACTACCAAACCTCGTGTAACTGAGATCACCGGGAGCGCAGAACCCAAGCTCGCAGATATCGCCTTCAGATTTCCTCGTTAGGCGCTTCCCACAACCCGCCCACCAGTCTTCACCTTCCGAGTCACCGGACCGTCTGAACATGCATCGCCTGCGCCAACTCGCAAAACATAAAACTAAGAAAGCGGCAGGGGAGGGTCTCCTCCGTCACCTCTCTCGAATTCCTCAAGTTAGACTCACCGCCTTCTTCAAAGATCGAGAGTTTTGACCTTCGCTCATACCTATTCCGTGTCATGACTCTTTATCGTGATGAAGGATCCACTTTTCCGGTGGATAATTTCTTCCAAATCTAAGGAGAAGGTGGCGCATATTCAAGGGATTTTAAGACCAATTCTTCCTTTTGGGTATTTAGGAGGAGAGAAGAGAACATGATATCTCGCTTAGGAGACTAATTCTTCCTTGGGACTAAGAGAGAGAGAGAAAGGGCGATTTTAATGCGGTGACTCCTGGCTGGGTTTGGTCTATCTTGAATCATATATATGGATGGTGCCATCTTCCTGTTTATTCATCAACCCTTGTTAGATAAAGTTTCTTTTCGAAAATGGTGATCCAGGAGTGCCGACTTCTTCTTGACTATAGGAGTATCTGGGGACTGCCTTAAGTTAGCTTGTAGCCACACAGGACCGACCCAACCATAACCTCTAGTCGAATCAGGCTAGAGGACTGGTCATGCCCGCGCGCCACACCATTAAAAGAAGAAGGCACCATTGGTGAAATCCACCTCAAACGCAAAAGCAAAGAAAACCCATTTAAACACATAAAAAAATCGTCAAAAAAGAAGAAGAAGAAGAAGAAGAAGAATAAACCTGGAGACCAGCACGAAAGGAACGAGAAACAAGCTTCTTCTTGTCTTTGTCCTTGTCCTTGTTGGGTGCTGAGGATTTCCCCATAATCAGACCTTTAGAACCTTTTCCTGACATTTTTCACGGCGAGGAATTGGAGCCACCGCAGAGGAGATCCGCAGCGAATTTCAGAGAGTGAAAGACGCATGGATGAATTAGTAGATAACAACATTAATTTGTAGGATTATAAGTCATTACAGATGACAATCTTGAAATTTAAGATATTATTTGAAGCCTACAAGCATAATCTTTGAAAATACAAAATTGGAAACCATTATCATGACAATGATAATTGGTAAGTCGCATTCTGATATTTTTAAATTTTCAAATTATGTCAAAATTATTATTATTGCTTTTTAACATTAAAACTTATTTAAAATATTTACAATTTCCATAAATACATGAATCAATAGATCTAATATTTTATTATATTATCATAGTAAATTATTTATAAATCAACATAAAAGTTATTTATTTGAAAATAACTTAAATATATTTTTAAATTTTTACAACAAGCATATTAAAAGTAGCCTGAAATTCTAAATAAACCTGCAAGTTTTATTTTAAAATATTTAGAGCTTTTTTTTTTTAATTTCACAAGTTGTATCCAGTTGTATATATTATCATTTTAAAATACTTAATCATGAAATATTCAATAAAATTTGGTAATGGCTCATTATAACCTTCATGCTTAACCAAATAATATAATATATAAAAATTGTATACAAATATCACTATATAAAATATCAATATATCAATATCCACAAAATGAAGTCTCAGAGTATTTCTTAGATCTGCCTAGAATATACAACTAGTTGATCTATAAAGTTCCGTGCAATCTTAAACAAAGCTGATGGAACCGAGGGAAGTCAATAGTCATGGTTCGGTGGAGTCACGACAAAGCATCAACATATACTGGCTTGGTATTGTCTAGCCTAGTGCACCAACTCATATACACACTTAACGATGGTCTCACCATGGGAGGTACGGTAGATGATAAGGTGATATCTATCACATGAGGCTGGCCTGCGACAATCGGATATGGCAAATATGTCATGTCCTGGGGTAAGGAAGTGTGATGTGTTAGTCCATAGGGTACAAAAATCTCACATGGGTACATAAATGCATCGGCAGCAATGCCTACCGTGTGTACCACGACTACCGATCAACTCTCCCTATCCCCCACCTGAATGGCCGCATACGTGACTGTCTGGACACCGAGCCCAATGGATGGTCCATGTGATGTAGATGCCTCTGATGCGTGGCCGTGATCGATGCTCTTCTCGATCCGATGTAACAACGTCCCAGCAATATGATGTAAAGTCGTACACCCAGACGGGTTGTAGCACGAGCGGCGACTAGTATGTCGACCATGACGAGAGATCTAAATGAACCAACCAGGCAATTATAAATACATAATCTATTGATTCAAATTTGGAAAAACTTTAGAAATACAAGACTCACAACTTGCAAGAACCTAGAATAGTATAGAATGGTATGGGGACATCATATCATCCCTATGGAGTGGTGGTGTCATAAAACGTCATGTAATACGATGATACCACTACATATATGGATCATGGAAGTCCATAATACCCACCATAGGGGGTGTAGTGATGGTCTTGCCAGGCATATCCGGCCAAAATGATGTATGAAGCATGATCGTCGTCCCAATCTCTTTTAGTGTAGATCCGCATGCATCTACTACATGTAGTTGTTGCTCATAAGAAGAGCAAGATGGGGTATCTCCTAGTGTAGGCCAAATTGGCGCGAGACTAAGCTGCGGAGCCCAGTGCCACTTTCGATAGTCTCGAAACATATAAGCGGTGACATCGTCGCGGATCTCTGTTCATTTCATGAATATTTGGAAGGCGGGTGATAGCTCTTTACTAGCGATATGGCTGCCGTAAGACCTACACATTTATACTTGACGTGTGCTTTTGTGTGAATATAAATGAAATTGCTATAAGTCATATACTTTTACATATACCATTATTTGATGAGTATGTATCTAGGCGATCGATATAGAGTACACCGGATGGGTTATGCACCGTGTCAAGGTACTCTCACCTACACTGATGGAAGAGGCGGCTCTGGCTGCGAAGCTGACCGCGGGCTCATTGTGTCGTCGTGGATGGCCTCAGCTAGTCCTCCATCGCGACATCGGCGCCGGCATCCATCATCGTCATCATGTAAAGCGAGAGCTACTAGTGAGTCTTTGGATATCTTTGTTGGTCGTCGAGGGGTGGGTCGCCCACGTGAAGTCTCTCGAGACCATAGTTGAATATAAACTAAACGAAAGTAAAAACACAATGATGTTAATGTATGAATGTGTATGTAATAAAATAAAGTTATTACATACTTGTATCGGTCTTAATACAGCGCTAATAGCGGGTGATCAGTGGCTCGGCATAGCTTCATGATATGTATGTGCTAATCTTGCACCACCCCCGACTATAAGTCGCGATGATATTTGTCAAATCCTCGTGTAGTGGGAGAGAAAGCACGTATGAACATGCACCGCTTCTTGCGAAGTAAGCGAAGGATCTCATCCAGCAGCTAAGATGAAACCACGTGCACTCTGCTCTAAAATGACCTCATCTACATCAAGTGCTAGGGTAGATAACTGGTCACATAACCATTGCAAGGAGATAGCGGATCCCTTTGAGGAGCATCGGCGAATAGGGTGACCTTTGAGCGACTCCACTCATATCAAACACCACACGTATCCCGGTATTTGCTAGTCCACACATCGTCTGGCCAATGATGATAGCAACATCCTATATGTAAGGGCCCCACCCCCTGGCCCACTCCTACGAGGGGTGGTCCCACTCACAGGCTATAGGGGCATGTCCCTTTGCCCTTTTCTTCGCGCCAGTGAGCTCGACCCAGACGAGGGCGTAATGGGAAATAGAGGAGCCTCTGGCTACCATTTGGGCTATTAGCTCGAGTTGGTAGTGAAGATGCTCCCCATTCAATATGTCCCTTTTGATATTGAGTCGACTTCTCATCGAGGAGAGGCGAAGAAGGAGTAAAGGGGACATGCGGCGTGGTGGGGACACCACCCCTCGTCGGGCGGAGGTGAAGACCTAACCTGCTGTGATCGTCATCTGGAGTGGACGCTGAACGTGTGTGTCTGGGGCCTGCATCTCGACGGGAGCCAGTGATAGAGTGGTCAATCGATCGTGATGTGGCACAGCGGCATATGCACGTAGAATCTCGTGCATATCACATATGGGCCGAATACGTGAATCCATCCCTCGCATACTGTGAATGCTTTCATACTTATCGAGGTGATCTGAAACTCTGATAACGAAAAACCAAATTTATAATTTATTATATATAAATTACATGTTACAACTGGTAATAGTAATTGATAATTAATAAAATACATATCTGCTCTGTATCTACTAAGTGCGACCTATGTCTTAATTTCTTGCAATACCAAGACAAATGGATCCAAAGGATCTACATCATGAAGCCCTCTAAATGCCCTTATCTATAATAAATATTAACCACGAAGCGGTATAATTAGCTAGCAACATTAGAAAAAATAGTATCATAGTGATTAATGCAAATACTAATTACAACGGCAAAGAATTAAAATACACACGTACAAGAATAATGTCTCATTTACTTAAATAAGGTTCACAAGTCTTTTATAATCCAAGAAATACACATTCGTACATAAGTCTCAAATCCTCGAGACAATTGCCTCACAAAAGAAAATTAAGTTACTTCACATCTATCACTGAACTTGATTTTTATTCTTACAAGACCGTTGATTGTGACCGGTTGTTTACCTGACCCACATGTGATAATAGTTTTCCCCTCCCACTAACGTCCATTTGATATGCAAGCGAGTTGATTTAGGACGTCCCATTTGTCTCGTTCATTGACTGGGGTACAATCGTAAGACCATCATAAGAGGTCACTCATCTTCCTTTGAATATGGGATGAAACAAGCACTTGCGTATCTGAATGCGGCGCATAGTGCGGTAGCCTTGAGCAAAATAATGAATCAACACGTCGATCTTGACATCTTTATGATATGGCTACATGGAAATCCATATAACCGATGTCTTTCCATGTGCATTTACGGTCATGTAAGTTGAGCGTGCGTTACGACCACTCCTTAACTTGACGTGCGTCGCCCACATATGTGATCGTAAAGAATAATTTTCATCGATCCAGCCTTAACCACACGGGTCTGAATCTGAACATCAACATATAAAGTGAATTGCTCATCAGATGTCAATCTATTAGCACCTTGTTCCCTTCTTGCAACAAAGTAACTGTTAAGAAAGAAAAAGGTCAACTGAACTAATGAAGTGAATGATAAGTTACGAGCTCCTTTAAGAACACTATTAAATACCTCCGACATGTTGGTTGTCATTGTCAGAAATATCTTGACCTCCATCATGTGAAAGTGCCCATAAGCGAAAGGGATCACCTCTAATCATTTGTTGTGCCGATGTCTAATTCTCCCAATTGTAGCTAGATGCTTATTGAATTTGCGTTGTGTACTCGCTAAAGCTACTCTACATACCAAATTATTCAAGATTTTATCTTTGAAGCTGGTCATAAAATTACTTGCAAGATGACGCATGTAAATCCTGTGATATGCAGATGGTGCAACCTAACCAAGATGAGGATCACTCATTCTTTTGCCATAATACAGATATGCATCGGATATAACACGAATCCGTCCCGGGTTGGGTTACTTTGTTTACGTTACATGCTAGAACCATCCCGACTATCAATATTCTAGCCTTACGCGTAAGCAAATGTCAATGGAAACAACTGATTATTTCTGTCACACCCCATAGCAATCAATAACATGACTTTATACTTCTCATACAAATGTGTACCATTTCGAACCCTTCAATAAATGGCTTGAATGACCAGAACACACGTTGGAATATCTCAGTGTTTAGCATATTACTGTCAAATGTTTTCCAAATTATAACACATCCGAGTTTGCTTGCTGCAAGACGAGAAAAAACATAGCCGGCTTTGTATATGGTATGGAAAAGTCGCTGAGTGTAGTGTCTAAGTGCTTCATGCTTTCCATCAACGCCTTTTTGTATGATATTTCATATCCTCCATTTCTCCATTGCACTTGCTTGAATACGGTAGTAGTCGATGTGGTGTGCCTTAATTATTGCGCTTTATGTAATTATGACGAGTTTGAGGTCGAATTGATGATGGTCGGTTCAGTAAGGATTGACCGCAGTGAGGCCCTTTATATTTGTTGATAACAAATAAGCAAGTATCCTTTCACAACCATGGCCTGAAACTTCCATAAACTGATGATATTCTTGACCTTCTTGCATCTTAAAGCAATGATTTTTTGAGGATACAACAGCGACAAACTCTTAGTGTAGCTTTAATTGAGTAAACCTTCTGCGGCCTCTTACCGTCAGTTTAAATTAAAAACTTATTCCGACTATAAATTCTCTACTCGAATAACTTGTAGTATGGTGCACTCATGGAATCCAACTACTTGAAATAGCATTACCTAAGTTTTCAACATGTTCAAATTGAGATATTGGTGGTAAGTGATAATGAACAAGAGATGACTCATTTGGTTCTTCAACATCTGGGTTATTCGATACATCACAAGATGCTGCATGCGCAGAGACATATATCCCTTGCTCATTCTCCAAAACTTGGTTGAAAGTCTAGAAGGATGATACATGTCCATCAGCTTGAACATCTAAGTCTCCATTGGATTCATCATCAACATCTTCATCAGTTCATCCAGTAAGCTTCTTCATAAGCGCGGTCTTTATCATCTCCATATACTTGATTATTTGGTGCTTTGAATTTGCCCCTCTTAGGCCAGCGACCATAGTCAAGTGCAACATTATAATTTTGCGAACGATAAATCTATATGGCCTTGTAGATTGATTCGCTGTGTGGCTTGACTCGAGAGCAACCTCAATATACAATTTAATTTCCTCAATGCCAGTTGTGTTAACCATGTTCAACATTCGGTACCTCTCTTGTCATCCCCACATAAATAATGGAAAATGTTGGAACCTATTTCCACTTTTTAGGGGACACTTACAATTGATGACTAATTTGAACCTTTGTTTGTCAATGGTTGTCCTTGATTATATTATATCACCTAATTGTTCAAACGTGCATTCAACTAGTGCATCCAAAGGCACAATAACAATTTTGTTCCCCACATATTTAACATCTGTTTCAGTCCTCAATATATGTCCATTATAATAACATATCACGGGAATAGAGGAAACAAACATAATTGACATGTACAAAATGGTCCCAAATAAATTAAATAATATGAGAGGTCATTATCCTTACCATTTAAACTACATTCATGAATGCTGCGTGGCAACCCAGGGCAGGCAGGCCCGGTGGCGGATAGGCAGAAACCGGGGCCGCCGGTCGAAGCCAATAACCAAATCCGTTTATCAAATACATTTCATTCTCAAATCTTTGCGACGATTTCAATTTAGAAGCGACGTAAACATTTACATTTAACAAAATGCATTTACAATGAAGGCATTCTATGCCTTTTCAAAATGGTTTACAAAATAGATATTCAGAGTTCAAAATATTTTTACAAAATATCAAAGTTAAAAAAGAAACATGACATGAATGCACAAGTCAGAGCATACTCAGAAATTCCTTCTTTATGACTTGACGCTCCTCGATCTTGGATAAGCTTCGATGTCGCTTTCTCATATCACTCGGTACACCAACGCATTGGTAAAACAATGCGCTAAGCATTTCATACTTAGTGGTTCTATCGTTCTCTCTTCCATTTCGAGTTTAAGTCGAATCATGCAAAAAAATTTCCTAACGATGCTTTTAAATCTTTTGAATGATCCATGCAAATACAATACATATATTTATTTCATATGCATCCATTTGGTTCATTGATCATTCCAAATATGCACTCTTATGCAATAAATCATTCAAATCACAAATCATGCATTTCATAACTTTCTTATCATTTCAATTTGCAATCATGCATTTGATTCCAATGATTAATAATAAAAGCTCCAAAATCATTTCAAGTTATGCCCTTAACGAATTGAACCTATGTTTCGGTATACAGGACATCGGAATCAGAAGCCTTGCAGTCCCCAGCAGGGCGCGGTAGGGTATAAAACATTGTTTTATAACACGATGCGATCTCTTTGAGGCTGTATTTAGTTATTAATGTCGATTAAGTGAACACTAAATCTTGTCCGTGGGCTACAAATCGGAGTGATACATCAATACATTCGTTTAATCACGCTAATTTGACCCTATTGGTATCTACGTCTATCGCTTTATCTGTTAAAGTTATCCTTATCAGAAATTTCATCCTCGAAAATAGGTGTGGTGTGTATACGTTTGTTTGAGCCATTTCATTTCAATGTCCGCGAGAATTTTCTTGTGCCAATCAGTGTATAAATCCAGCCGAAAACAGCAGGCGCAACTTTGCTGGCTGAAACAGCAGCTAAATGCGAACAAGAATAAGTAGATATAACAAACATATCGTTTTCATTTATAGTTCAAATAATGCATACATGCAAATATTTGACAAACTTTCACAACCAATCAGTTCAAATCAATATGTAGCTTTCATAAATAAACATTTCACAAACAATGCTTGAAATGAGGTTAGAGATATGGAGAACAAACCAATACTTGAAATAGGAAAAAGAGACTTAGAACAAACCAAAAAGATTGTCGTCCTTTAATTCCTGTCCTCGGAATCTCGACCTCAACTCGGACTTTCCTCCTCGTTAACCCCTAATCCATCACACATATTTCACAATCAAAGAATAACCAAGAAAAATCATTTGTGCATTCTAGGATTTTTGGTTAGGGTTGATGTCTATCCAATACACCTCACTTGCCAGAATTTTAAGGGGGACAATTGGGCCATATTTTGCTCATACATCCTTCACAAAAATTATAGATTTGTGAGTCTATTTTTAGTAGGAATTTGAATCGTCTCATTTGGATCCTTTGGAGCTCTGATTATGGTATCTTTATGCGAACTAGTCGGTATACCAGAAGAAGCTCACTTTCGATTTACCTACTATTTTTCTAAATTTCAGGGGTCTTAAATCCATAAATTGGTAATGGTCCCTTCTACTCATTTGAAGATATGGTTCTAAGGTTTCTTATACAATTAGAATCATCCAATTTGGATCAATAGAACTCAAGTTATTCCATTTTACTTCCATACTACTCCAATTGCAAAGCAGAATCAGACTGTTCTTACACATAGCTCCACTTTGATAAATTTCTGGGCACTTTAGGGTAACAATTTGCTACACTTAATTCAAGTAAATTATTCCCCTAGAATTCTATTTTACCCAGAATTTTGAATCATAATTGGATGATTGAAGCTAACTATGGCCAAAACACTATAACAATATCCAAAACAAAGCATAACCAGTGACTGCCGACTCACCTTTAACCAAATATGTTTGGAGCTTTAGATCTACAATTTGCTCCTGGTCTCTTCTATGCATTTTGTAATACCCTATCTCTTATGGTTTCTGTAACCAATTGGAATCACTTCATTTGGATGATTATAATAATGTATAGTAAAATAATATTATGAGTTTTGCAAAATTTTGATAACATTCTTAGAAAATAAACATTTTCTTTTTGCAAACACTACACAAAACCAATCCCAACCAATAGCTAAAACAACTAACGTTAAAACTGTTTTAATAAACAAATCTTTCATCACATTTGGGTTCATAACTCAACACAAAGACAAAGGTTTGGACTGTTTCTGCCTCAAATCTCTTGAACCTCATATTTGGCTCATATCTTTGGTCACTTGGGACAGTGGGGTTGATCTCACCAAAATCTGAATGTTTGACTTCAGCTCTTTATATTCTCACTCCCCTCTCAAGTGATTATAAAGACAGAGCTCCCAAAGACCCTTTTGGGTCTTTTAAACTCATTCAAGTGTAAGGCCATGTTTGGCCTTCCACCCCTATTCTCATTTCATTTTCTACTATTTGGTTTTAAATATCTCATTTCCTCAGAGCCTTGTTTGGCTACAAAAATGCATTTTGGGTTAAGTTCTCCCAAATGGTAAATAAGCTCACGCCTTCCTGTACGCCAAATCTCATGTTACTTGAACATATAAAACTTGGCCCCACAGTGACCCCATAGGTCTATCATTTTTCACATTTCAAATTTGTCATTTTCACTTGGGTAAATTTCCGGGTGTAATCGTTCTATTTAGTATATTATATTTGCATTTGGCTCTTGCCATATAATCATTATGCAATATTATTCTAACAATTCTCGAAAAATACCCAAGTTGGCTTGAACATACCGGAATATATAATAATTTTATTATAAAATTAGGAGGGTATTTTTAGAGGCGTCTGACTACATTCAATCTTGTTTAGCCAATGAATAACTTAAAAGCATATTTTGCCTGTAAGAAAGTTCATGGGGTAATAATTAAATGCAGTTGGCACATGAGAACCTAAATGAACTTAATTCTATATTCCTTATTCATCTTTTTTGGAAAAAAATGTAAAGCATAAATATTATAAACCTTTCTTAGATTTTTAGCATTTTATCAACACCCTTTTTTTTAACTATTTTTTTAGGTTAAAATTGTTTTCTAGACTCACAATTAAAGGTCGGTTTTTTTATTTTAATCAAAGTATTTTTATTTGGTCTCAACTCAACCAAAAGTGAACAAGGAAAATGAACTAAAGGTGTTTTCCTTGTTTTGGAAAACATAAATCAACACAAACCCTTAAGTTCATTATTAAAAGCAATTTTTGTCAATTACTTTCCAAAAATATTAGTGATACAAAATATCAATCAAATCAATTTCGAAAAAAAATTTACCCACCATATATAATACATCGCGTAGCGGTAAGTATGAGTATGAAATTTTGCATGTTTAAAACGGGACATTAAATGCCAAAATAAATCAAAGCAACGCGCATCAAAGCCTTTCATTTATGCTCATTTTCTATAAACATTACGTCCAATATCCAGGAATAATTATAAACATTTTAGGATAGCTTGATGAACAAGAAAGTGACCTAAAACATGGCAACCAAATAGGGCCTTATACACTCCATTATTATTCTCAAAAAAATATACATTTAATCACCACATTATCAACAAGACACACCACACCAACAAAATATTATCACGGATTAGTAAGTTAGCCAAGGTTTATCTTACATTATCAACAAAACACCAATCAAACCAGCCGATCTAAGAAATTTTGAACAAATAAACAATCTATGTGAACTGCATACTTGCAGTCGAATAGATTACTAGAAGAGCAAATAAGAAGCAAAAATCCGAAGATTTGTCAAGCCCTAGTCCGTCACCGCGCCGATGAAGAAGAGAATGGGTGAGGATTTGGGAAGCTCTCTGAGGAGGAAGAGGCCAAATGGATATTTTAACCACACTAATATCTTGTCGTACCTGACAATTGTCGATACAAAAATACGTCGTCGTTTGATGGTTTTCAAAAAATTACGATTGTGGATTTATTATATGATAAAAGCATTTCTTCGGCTTTAACGATCTTATATGGAACAATGACATTTTTTAACATTAGTTTTGGTTAAAAACTAATTTATAATTTTTTCAAAATAAATATTTGGTCTAAACTCTAGTAGTGATGATTGTTGATGTGGCTTTCATGTGATATCATGGAAATCAGTCTCCTTTTTTTTTTCTCCATTGTTTATTAGGTTCTACAACGAAAGGGGGAAGCTAGTGACAGTTATTCATTATATATATATATATATAGCTAAGGGAAAATTAAATGATTTTTTTTTTTTTTTTTTTCGGATAAAAAGGGCTTAAATTTTTGAAGAGGAATCTGAAAAATTCAATGAGCAGGCAGCGTGGGTTTTCGGGGGTGGGACGGCTGTGTCGCCCTTGTATATATGGTTGGAATGGGTCTTGCGAGACAGCTGTTCTTTTGTTTTTAAAAAAGAATATGAAAAAGAAACCGATAAAACATAATAATTTTCAAAATCAGATTGCTGCATCTATCATGTTTATATCATAACAGCAATTTCATGTTTGGTTTTTCTCTTTTTTTGTGTTCCTTAATTTCATCCTTGGAAGATGTATTCACTTTATATAGATGCATGAATGATTTTGTAGATACATTTTCATAATTTCATAAAATTCTTTTTATTCATACTTAATCGGGTTTTTTTATATTTTTATTCATTTTTATATATTATATTATAGTATTTTATTTTTACGGTTTGTTTTATATATCTAATCTCACCTATTTATCATTTGAAGTGAACCTGAAAGTCATTCATTTAACCGATTGTTCTCTATAAGACACAACATAAAAAAAATTTTAAATTTAAAGTAAATGTGTCATTCACGTACATTATTTTAGTAAGTAATCACATGCACGTTTCTTTCAGTAAGTCAAATTTCCATCATTTGGAAGCATGCCTCCATCACATGACTAAAACTCATATTAAATGTTGAGATAATCATTATGTAGTCCTTTTACTTTCACTTTTTTTAATAGTAAATCCCTTTAATAAAATGTTAAAATTGAATACCTATACTATCAAGAATATGTAATATAAGTCCTTTTGTTAGAGCACGTTTGTATGTGTAAGAGCAACACCAATTATAAATCTTCATTTTCCATTTTAAATTGACATTTTTTTTATATTTAGAGGTCATTATCAACTTCAAATTGACATCTTTTTATAATACAAGATGATGTCATTTTTAGAGTTCTTTCTCTAGCAATAATCCCTCAATTTTTAACTCTAATCAATTTTATCAAATTAGAATATTTAAAGAATATGATATTTGAAATATTTTATTTTGTTTGAACATAAATATATAAATTATATTAAATAAATAAATTCTAATATTAAAATATATTAGAAAACTAATGCGGTGATATATCACCTTCATAATTTCCATGGTATTGCTTCAAAATTATCATTATTATGATCACTTGATCCACTTGTTAGGGATTTACAAGTCATTTTTTCAATAATCTAAAATTATTTTTTGATATATTATTCACGTGAAAATTAATTCAAAATTAATAAAATAATAAATGATTATAATATTTATATCTTAAAAATAAAATATGTTATAAAAATATTATTAAAATAATTATTTTATTATTATAAGAATAAAATAATAAGATAATAGAAATATAATATTAAAATAATAAAGGAAAAGTAGTTACTATTCACATTTCACATTTCCAAATATAGAGATGGAAATGAAGGATGGTTGAAGTGTATTTTTTAAGTGCAAATCTCCAAATATGGAGATTGAGTAAAAAATACAGAATTATTGAAGTTGCTATTATTTATAACTGTTAAATGGGTCGGGCCAATTCAACCTACTTTTATTCAAGTCCACTTTTGGCAATGAATGACTCATGTTTAGTACAGAGAGCCAAAATAGGCGTAATGATAAAATATTAAAAATAATAAATAACGATTATAAATTTAATATTTTGTAAAATAATTTCTTTGAAATCTTTATAGTTTATTCTTTATGTTATTTAAGATTATACAAAATAAATCATTATATTTATATTAATTGTTTATTTAAATTATTTTTCATACACTAATATTATTTTATTAAAAACAAATTATTTAATAACTGGCATATAAGAGTAATTATTTTATATTTTTTCATAATAGAAAAACTAATATTATTCTTAATAATTAGAAAATAATATGTAGTTATTAAAATTTAAAATAAAAAATTGTGGCCAAGTGGGTGGCCAGGCCCAAGCCCTAATGGCTTGCATGCTATTGGCTAGGCAGTATTTCAGTTGTTGAATTAGTCTTAGATAGTGTTGGATTCACATTTAGTCTATTTTTCTCATATCGACTCAAAAATATGGGCCAAAGTGGGTCAACTCATTAAGTCGGGCCATTGTGTCATCTACTCTTGACCAAAACACATATATTTGGAGATGATTGGAACTCGCTTTTGGAGTTTCAAATTTAACCAAACAATGCGCTCATTTTCATTGATGTATTATTCTTGATCTTTATTTTAATTCAGAATTTTAAAGAATATTATATATTAAATAAATAAATAAATATTAAAAAACCTAAATATATTTCATTAATAAATATTATATTATAGTGCATCATATTACATTAGAAAATAAAGCAACATTAATAGCCACATTATAAAATGATAAAAATATAATATGAAAACTAATATGGTGACCGATGCCTCCATATTCACACCATCATATTCATTAAAATTAGTAAAATTATCATCATTGTGACCACCTGATCCATTTGCTTGCGATTTACAAGTCATTTTTTCAATAATCTCCATTTTTTTATCTTGAAATATTCACATTCAAATGAATCAGATATGGAATCAAGATTTTTCTTATTATAGAAGACGAAGTTAACACTTACAGGAGCATTGTTTTTTAATGTGATGTATGTTCCAAAAGTTGATATGATAATAGATAAAACAGAACAATTTCAACAATTCCTTACTTGCCATAAACAAATTAAAAATAAAGAAGCTCATTTTACACTTTGAAATTTCGAAATGCATTAATTGAGCATTTATGAGAAAATTAGTAACAATACTTCTAGTAACTCAAATGTATTAGTTTAAGTAAATGATGTGACAAATATCATGTGATGTAATCTTTATGTTTCTTTTATTTCGGTTTGAGATTGTATTTTTTATTTCTAAGAAATTATTGAATTAGTTAATTAAAATATCCTTTGTTTTATTATTTCTAATATAAATAAAAATGTTATTATATATTTATCAAAAAATAATTTAAATTTATTTATTTTAAGAAAAAGCTAAATTAATAAAAATGATCTCCAAAATTAATATATTAAAATCATTTTGCTATATTGTATAAAGAGGAAAATAACATTTAGAAAATTATTAAATAATAAAAATAAAAAATATCTTGAAAATAAATAATATGTTATAAAATATTGTAAATACAATTATTATATTGTATAAAATAAAAATAATGAAATAATATTAATATAATAATAAAATAAGGATTGATTAATTACTATTCATATCTCTGATTTAGAGATATAGTATTCATATCTTCAAATTTGGAAAGAAAATAGAGCATCAGGAGTTGCTCTTGATGTAGAAACAGTGGATCAAAATTCATTTTACATATATTGATTACCACATGGGATGTAGAAAATAACTTTAGTAATAAAGGACAATTTAGCCCTATTTTACTTTAATATAAAACTCTAATAGCACCCTAATCTTGCTTTTTGGTTTTCAGTGGCGTTGACTTAGGATAGATTCCGCTGTGGGCGTTAGACCCCAGGAATGATTGTGTGATATTGATTGATTGATTAGCCGAAAAACTATCTTTGAAGTTGTTGAGGTGATTTTATTCTGCAACATATAAAATATAAAGTGATGATTAAGAAAGTCAGTGTTTTCAAACAAAATAGGCTCGCCAAATCATATTTCTATTGACATATAAGTTTTAGTTCTTCATAATTCTCAAATCAAAGTTAAATAATGCTGAATGGAAATTGTTGGAAATCCGGAGTTTTAAAGATTAACGAAATGTTATTCATATGAATAGTACTCAGTGAAATAAAGCAAAGCTACGATACAAAATAATGACATTAAAAACATAAGACCAAATAAATACTTAGAAATTTCTACAAGGGTCGTGATAGCCTCTCTGTATAAGGAAAATCAGCAAAACAACTCGCAATAAAGCTCCTGAAGCTTAAGATGCCAAATCAATTTCAAAAATTGAGGCAAAAATAAATCTTCGAAAATAATTGGAGTATCTTCTGAGTAAGCGAAGTAGGTAGATGTGTGATTTGAGAAGAAGTGATTTGTGGATCCACAAAAAAACTATGCATCAATAATGTTGGATTCATATTTATCAACTATTAAATCTCACCTTGACAAATATCTGCGAATCCGTCTGAAACCTCTTTGCTGTTGCAGCGCCCTCCAAATCTGACTCCCTTGGCCCTTGTCAAACTTTACAATGATCAAGTCTAAGCAATGATTAGACTTAATGGTTGTCTGCATAAATCCCAGCAAACATCTCTGAATTATCGTCGATGTTTGATATCTTACATTTAAGACTCCGCTTCTTCAATGATTTCACTTGGTGATATCGCATGATATTATAACGATCAGATGCGTGATAAACTTGGTTCTTAGCTAAATGAATAAAGCGCTCATTGTCATAAAACAACGTAACCTGTTTACGACCAACCCACCCCAGATCGTGAAACAGCCATATTGCTTCCTTAAGCGCTTGATGTTGCCATATACTACGCCTCCCGTCGTGAAACCAGAAGCCCTTGTCATTGTAAAGTAGACTTTCAATTAAGCGGTGCTTGTAGAGTAAACACATAACCCGATAGTTGATCTACCATTTAGATCTTGGTATAATCTGAATCGGTATCAGCTATCTTTGACCCGACCATATCATCCTTCTTAAATATCAAATGGCATTCAGGTTTTGAATGTACCTTAAGTCCATTCCCTTGCTTGCCGATGTTCTTTTCGAGATTAGCCGTATTTTTGCTCACAATCAGTGCATGAAATGTCGGGCGCTAATACACACCATACGCGCCATCAAACTACCCGCGCATTTGAATAGAACTAGCTGACGCCATATTCTCCGTTCCTCTTACGTCTTTGGACAGCGAAGCACTAAGCTTGAAATATGAGAACAGTGCGGTGCCACGGGTTGGTCTTCGGACATACCAAGCGTTGTAGTACCTTCTTCAAATACGCCGAGTTAAACAAAATGTGCCCTACGATCTGCTATTTCCATGTCGAGAATCTTTTGGCTTCACCCAAATCTTTCATTTCGAACTCCTTGCTCAATTGAGCCTTCAATCTGCATATCTCCTCTTGATTTATTGATGCTATCAACATGTCATCAACATACAAGAGAAGGTATATGAAAGATCCATCTTGTAGCTTGTGGAAATACACCGATGATCGGTAGCTACGGTGTAGTTACGGCCTATCATGAAGCAGTCAAATCGCTTATACCACTACCTTGGCGATTGCTTCAAACCATATAACGATTTGCTCCTTTACAAACCAATTTTCTTTTCGGCAACTGCGAAACCTCGGCTTAGTTATATAGATTTCCTCCTCCGATACTATGTAAGAATGTTGTCTTATATCATTGAACTAGTTCCATATTAAGCGTGCTACCAAAGCTAACAAAATAAATTTGTGGAGGAATGTTTCTATGAGGAGAAAATACCTCATTGTAGTCAATTCCCTCCTTAAGAGGCATAACCTTTAGCTACCGGTCTTGCCTTATGTGAGCGTCGTCTTGCAGAAATCCTTATTTGAGCAAACCCATTAGAGCCCAATTTGCTGCCCTTTGGTACGATCTACTTCTTTAGTGTGATTCTTCCCACCAAGGTACATTTCTTCATCCATGGCTTTCTTCCGCTTTTCTTTATCAGGGTACTATTTCGAAAAATGCAAGTATATCTTCTACTGCCCGGAAATGCATAAGTATATCTTGAATAGAGCGGGTTTCTAATCTCTTGGCCTCCACATTAATAATTGGTAAATCATATTTGCTACTGAGGGTTCTTGTTGAAACCTCTTCATATAAACATCTGCTTCATGTTACGTCTGCTTTGGTGTTGGACAGCGGAAATTAAATGCGACTCCACTTGTTTACGAGTACCCTCCACTACTTGGCTGATCTTCCTCGTACGCTGAAAAGTGTTACTGCGACGCTACCATCTGTTGTTACCTTCTTCCAGCATGGCGATTGTCAAAGTAACATCTGCTGCTGAAATAATTTTCTTGAATGGGCCACCGCCAGTGAGTCCCGCCGGCGCGAGGTAACTCCCGCCAAACAATGCCTTTTTGGCCCGCGGATCCAACTTGGGTTGCGCATTAATGGCGGTGAACGAAACACCGTAAGTATCATAATCATTTGCGGGTTTTCTAGACCATACCTCGAGGGTGTTTTGCTGTTAGTGCGGTGATGGTGACAGTTGTGGGATGACTTGCACAGTATATGACTCATTGAAGCCCCATTTGCGAGCCGGTGGACAACGCACGTTTTTCTCCGGCAAGGTTGGATTCGTGGTCTGCCCCATTACGCTTTCTGGTGTCGCGTAGAGTACACAAGATGCCTTCGCTTCTTCTGAAATAAGAAAATTGATCATTTCGATACGTACCATTATCGGTCAGATGCCGTCTTCCCTCCTTATGCGGTTCTCCACCATTTCTTCCAGCACAAGAAATGTTTCAAACACACATCTTTGGATTTCAAGCATTATACGCAAACTCTTAAGAAAAGTCATCAACAAATGCTGAAATGTGTTTTACTCGAGGAAGCCGTCTTGATTTGGTCCCCATACGTCGTGAATATAATCCAATATACCTTGATTATTATGGATTGGTGCGAACTTCACCCTCTTTTTGCTTTCCCAGAACACACATTGCTCGCGAAGTCGACACAGTCTTGCACCTTTCAATAATCCTTGCCTTGGCGTTTGAGTTTCTCTCGACATGTCCAAGGTCTCATATACCCGCAACACAGACGTGGCTGCTGTCTACATAAATCTGCAGACATTGTCCCCCTTTGTTGTCGCGCCTTGATAAGTGGGTTGTTTCTCCGATACCTTCCATCATCCTGGTCTCCACAGAAATAACACTGATCCCATTTGCATAATGATAGTGAACCTTTGACTCAAGGTTAAAATGAGATTCTTTTCCATTTCGGAATGTACCCGAACATGCACATCGGCACACACAGTGCGACCCATCATGATTCTTCAAAGCGATTGAGCCAAGTCCATCTATCTTGCAAGGTTGATTTACTGCGGATGGAAACTCCGCCACGCCGGTGCGCGGGTTGAAGAACCACTCAGCTACGAAACACATGTGGAATAAACGACTAAATCACACAACCATTCGTATTTAATCAGCGATGACACTGTAGGTAAAATCTGACCATCATCTTATTTTATACTACGAATACACCCTTTCCTTTCTTTTCCTGCGACGGTCGATCTTTCACCAATACCCTTTTCGTGACAAAAGCACATTCTCTTTGATTTGCCTTTTGGCCCGAATCTTCCCTTCTCCTTGGTTTTCTTGATTATTAATTTCAACAAGCAGGCTTCACCAAATGTAGCCCCGTGTTCTAATTTATCTTTTTCTCGATCTCATTAGAATAACATAAAGAGGTTACTTTATTGTTATCGCTTCCCAATCAACATACTAACAATAAGATGTTCATATTCATCGTGAAGTGAAGCTAACATCGTCTATCAACATCACTTACTTTCATCTAAATTCAATAAATCGCTTACTAATGAATCAACCGTGATGTGATCATTCATACTGGTACCGGGTTTATACTGGAAGTTTGTGATAACTCGCTCTCAGATAGAGTTTGTTCTCAGGCTCTTCTTCATGAACTTGTTTTCTATCTCCTTCCATAACTGCTCAGATCGCCTCTCATAAACTGATATTTCAAATTCCTTGAGAAACACAATCGAATCGCACTACGCTAAACGATTGATTCTGTCCAATCTTTCATCAACATCTTCTCGTCTCGCTTCTTCTAGTGCAACATCAAGCTCCCGTGAAAAGAACATCTTCCGGCAGACCACACCCGCCACAGTTAAAGCATTGGTGCCATCAAATTTCTCCACATCAAATTTGGTATTAGTCACCATTGATCTTGATGAGAATCCTTTCGATGTAGAGGCTGATGGTGCACTGGATTCAAATTCTGACATTTCTACAACAAATACTCAACAAGTAATGTCAATATCTCAATCGAATCTTTTCTCGATGTGGAAGATCGATAACACTGGCAACCATAGAGCATATCAGAAACTATAGAGCAAAATGCCAAAAGCCCAAAGAACCTTTTCTCGATGTGGAAGATCGATAACACCGCAACCACGAGCATACTCAGCTAACCTGGCTCGATACCAATTGTTAGAAAATCCTAAGGTTTTCCCTTAAATTAACAAATGTTACCATTCATATGAATAAAGACTAAATAAAATACCCAAGAAAACTCCGATACAAAAATAATTACAAATGAAAGCAGTAAAATAAGACCAAAATAAAGAACACCATAAATTTATTATGGTCATAATACTGCTCCTGGTGCACCCAACAACCCCACTAACGAAAGAGAAAAAATACAAACTTAAGACCACAACCAATTTCCTAAGAAATCGAGGCAAAAGCAACACCCAAAACAATCGAGAATACTACAAATAGCCCAAGTGATTGGGAGATGCGTGATTTGTGAGAAGAGGAGGGGGCCAGCCTTATAGGATATGAAAAGAGAGAAATCCCACATCAAACCGATAAAGGGATTCATATTTGTAAAAAAACAAACATAATAATATAAGAATTAAATGTTAAAGAAAATGTTGATTTTCTTACGAACGAATTAAATAACAAATATTAAAAAAATTAATAATTTGTCTCAAACTTGAAATATATTAAAATTATTTGGAAGAAACATTGAATTTTCAATATGAAAATAATATTATGCTAGAAGATTGACAAAACTTGAATAAAACTAGGAAATAAAATATTAAAAATTATTGAAATTACTAAAACATTGAATCGATTTATTGAGTTTTTGATTAGTCTGATTGATTAATTGGCTGTCATTCAAGCTGATCCTCTTTCTACTTTTTGTATACGACACAAACTATCACTGCCAAGCTATTTCTACTTTCCATACTTTTTGAAAGTGAATCAATATTTCTTCCATTAAAAATCTCTTGCTCACGTAACTCACTCACGCCTCCATTCTTAAAGTCTATCTCTCAAGCACTTTCCACTCTCTTCATTATGGAAACTTATTTTTCAATAATACTCACATTAACACATATATGCCCAATTTCTTTTCCCCACTTATGATATTTGATGCACTGCTTGACTTCCAAAATTTTAAAAATTTATAAATACCTTTAGATCTTTTTTCCTATGGATTAAAGTAAAATAGATCCGTTCTTTCTTTGACTTTTATTCATGTGACTGAGCTGAGACCGACTCCATTACTCAGATCAATCACAGAATTTCAATTTGATGCAAACAAAGTAAATCGTTTCTCTGGTTTCATGTTATTACTCTATATGAAGAGTAGCCATTCTCGTTTTGGGCTCGTTTTCAAGGTGAGTTCTTTCTGTATTATACCCTATGTATGCGTGCCGGCTTTTCTTCACGGGTCTTGTTTAAAGTAGAGAGGTGCTTTAAAATGGTTTAGGCTCAGTATGGAAATGGTTTTTATATCAATATTGTTCCTTATAGCAAACGGTATCTGTTTATAAAGATAATAAGAAGTCGCGTTTTTATGTTGTCGTTTTGTTTGTTTCATAAGTTGTGACTAATATACGTGTTATTTTAGTTGTGTTTGTTCTGGTTGGTATGGGACTATCGCAGATAAGGATTTTGATAGAGAAAGGGTAGGATATGTAGGTGGTTGTGAAGATTCTAATTAGATGTTAAAAGTTGTCGTACCCTAAATATATTTTTTCATGGTTTTAGGAAGGTATAACAAAATAGCTGGGATTTTGTTAGGAACAATTGGGGGTGATTTTTGAAATCAAGGATGACAAATCACTTTGAATTACTGTGGCTCTTTGAGGATGGTAAATAGAGTCTCATACTGAACAATCTCAATAACAAATCTTTCTATTGATGACATAATTAGCTTATCCAGCGTTTGTTAAACATAATACATTTGATGATATTTAGTAATGTGAAGGATTTAATTGATGATGAGGATGAGGAATTGCAGACAATCAGTGTAAAGGTGAGAGTCATGTCACAGGAATATTATGAGAACAACCGCTGAACAGGGGCAAGTTGAGTGTATACAAGGGCAGGATAAGAGTGTGGATGATGAGGAGGAAAATGAAGTATGTGAGGTTGTTGAAGAAGAGGATGATGAGATTGACGGGGCTAAGGTGAGGATGATAATAGTGAAATCGCGTTGATGATAATGATTGTCTATCATAGCATTTTATATGAGAAGTTGTTTATACTGAAACTAATGAGGATATTGAAGATGATGTGAAAATGAAGCCAAGAAAGCAGTTCATTTTGACAACAAATGCAAGAATTTCCAATTTTTTTGTACTGGAATGATATTCAGAGTCTATGAAGTGAGAGATAAATTCGTGAGATATGCAGTTTTAATACATTACATCAAGAATGATTTTGAAAGGGTTAGAGCATAAGGAGGTGATGGCTGTCCCTAGTCGCTATTAGTTAACCTACACAATGCTACTAACAACTGACAATTAAGAAGTATACAATAAGTACAACTGCATCCAAAGTCATCACAGTAAATTATAACAGTGAAATTCTTAAGAAGTATTTAGAAATAGGATTATAAGCTAGCCTAATATTAAGCTATGACTTTAAACATGAGTGAAAGAGGAGTTGAAAATCAAATGTTAGTACATGTTTGTAGAAATGCAAAGAAGAAAAATTATTCAGAGTTGCTTACTGTTATAAGGAGGAATACGCATTGCTGTACGATTTATGTGATATAAATGAACAAATCCAGGTCCACTTGTTTTCCAAGTCATATATAGAAATGAAGAGGGTAAGTCGTTGTTTAGTAGATTTTATGGTCTGACCTTGTAAAAAGGCTGAGAGCAGGTTGTAGGCCCAGTAATTGGTGTAGGTGGATGAAGTTGTTTCAAAGGAGTATGTAAGGAGCAATTATTGGTTGATGGCTATAGATGGCAATAACCAAATGTTTCATAGCTTGCGTTAAAAAGTAATTGGAAACCAAAGCTACATGGGAATGGTTTCTTCACTGCTCTGAAGGCAGATCGGAACTTGAGAAGGGTGCCGGTCTTACAATGATATCAGATATGTAGAAGGTAACACTCGTATTTAACCTAGTCGTGATATATAACATTACTTATGTGCGTATTTTTTACTTTGGTAATTTGTTCATTTTAAATGTAGGGCTTGCAAGTTACAATGATTGAACATCTAATCTAATCTGAGCATATGATGTTTGTCAGACACATCTATTCTAATTGGGCAAAACTGGAGGAGAAAGAGGAAAATTGCCTTTGGAATATAGCAAAGAACCACATCCTAAAGAAGGAAAAAGAAAGATTTGAGAACTTGGAAATCGAGGTCCACTATTGCTAAGGATGTCTACACTATGACATCGAGAGTTGCAAGGCAGTTTTCAATACTGATGTTAAATCATAAATGTGATTGTGTTGATAATACATTTCAGAGACATTCAATGCCTAAATAAGGGTAAGTTATGAAAATATTTTGTACAAAAAGGGATCTGCTACTTACAAGAAAATTGAGTAAAGAGGGGTTATATTACTATACATTATATTAAAATGATTAAATTTAAAAATAGAGAATCTCGTATGCTTAGTTTTAAGTGCTTTCTTATTTATCGTAGAAAAAACAGTTTTAAAATATCATAACTAAACACACCCTTTTTAATTTCTCAAACAATCGGTCCTAAATGAATAGAATAAATAAGTACTCAAATATTAGACACAAGAAATCGAAATACAGGATGAAAATCTCAAAATGGTTAAAATATGTTCATTTCTGGAATTTGTAGGAGAAGTTGATCCAATTTTTATTGGGTTAATTGTAAACATAACATCCCACACATCAATACATATACATTCAAGAGAAAGAGAAACTGGCCAGCTTTATCAATCAACCCCATGTGATAATGCAATGCCTTCAACTTCCATTTCATCCTTCAAACCCTACACATCAACAATACCACAAAAGAACATCAAAAACTCCAACAAAAATTGTTAAATGAAAACGGGAATAAGAAACAAGGAAAAAAAATAAAAACAAGACAAAAAAAAGAAGAAAAAATAAAACATACAAATTTACGCAACAACAGGTTAAAAGAATCAATCATCAAAACAATCGCATAAAGTGTTACGCAAAATGCGATAAAAATAATTTAAATGAATGATGAAAAAATTAACTTGAATTGAAAAAAAATAAAAAATTCATTGAAAAAACAGTCAAGAGAGAAGCATACCTTGGGATGTGATTGATGGCTACCCTAGCGATTAGCGAAGAGAGAGAGAGAGAGAGAGAGAGAGAGTAAATATAAAGTGGTAAATGGTAATAGTTAATGATATTGGATTCTCTTCTAGATTTAGATTAGCATAACGTTCCTATTATTACAAACAAATCTCATCTCCAAAATATCAAATCTTCTCAAACATGGAAAATAGATCAAGGAAAGTAAATTAATCATAAGGATTATTGTAAAAAATATAAATTTGTATGATTTGAATTTGGGAGCTTTGATATAATACCATTTATGGACTTGATGCCAATTCATACTGATAAATTCCTTTTATGGAGAAAGTTTAACACCACGTAAAATTTGACTTTTTAAAAAAAAAAAAAAAATTTGGTATGGTTAATTTGTGGATGAAACTGAATTATGAATTTTAATTTTATTAATTTGATAAAACATTTAATGCAATTATCAAATGCGGAAACAATAATTATATTTGAACAAATATTTTTTGTTCAAATATTGAACGTATGTATGAATGTCTCAACATTTGTGAATATAATATTTATCATGTTTTTCCTTGAAAAGTAATTTATTTTTTATGAAAATTGTTTTTCCTATTTTATGTATTTACATTGTTTTTAAAAAAAAAATATTCTTATTTTTACAAGAATACAAAAAAGTTATTTTTATCAAAATTATGTCAAAAAGTGATAAAAGATCAAACTTCCAAAATATGATTTTCCAAAGGTATTTTAATCGAATCTGTCATTTTAGAATGGTTTGATAGTATTTTTTAAGCCTTTTAATTAAAATATTTTTAAGCACTTGTGTCTTGATTATTTTCAGAAAGAGATATAACGTAGTTTCCGAAAAAATACTTTAGTAAGTTATAAATGATTTTATAAATTATTAAAAAGTATTTATTATATTTGATCCTATATTTTTACAAAAAAAAAAAATTAATCGAAAGTTTTTCCTAAAATAACTTACAAGCCCTTGAAAAAAATTATTGAATGGCACTTTGTTCCAAAAATGGATATATTGTATTTTCCCAAAACAGCTTGATCATTCTTCCAAGCACGCGTTTTCAATCATCCTCTAATCACGTGCAAAGTAAAGATTTTATTCAGCCTGGATTTCTTAGGGCTCTGTCTGAAACTGAAAAGTATTGTAAAAGGAATATATATATATATATATATATATATATATATATATATATATATATATATATATTGGTTTTGAGGAAAAATATAATATAAATATAATTAAAATTTTCTCAAAATTTTATATATTTTTTAAAAAGAAAATTAATATTATAAACTCAAGATCCAAATTATTAAAAACTATAAAGAATGAAATAATATTTACGTTAATATCATAATAAATTTGTATAAAGCCTATAAATTTGTTAATATAATAACTAAAATATCTATGATTTTGATTTTCCAATATATTGATAATCATAATATGATATTTTCGATCAATCGAATCTGTTTTACCTTTCTTAATCATTCATATACAACAGTGACGCAATAAAACGGTACGCAAAAATATCGTATCAGAATAAACCGATTTACAAACCAAAATGTGTAATACGACAACATAAAAGCAATGCTAAAATATATAATAGCTGTGGGAATAATCATTTCATTAAGATATAAGTTAAAAAGGTTATAATTTCTGCTCAAACGATCGAATCAATGATCTTTACTTAAAAAGATAAATGCCTAAAGAAGAAAAAAGAGAAAGCCGGAAGAAAATAAGACTACGGTTTTATCTAAAAAGTTTTTTCAAATTCCTACATATCTTTTAAATCCCTTTTAAAGCATACTTAAATTTCTTAATCCTTATGCAACCAAGAAAAACAAATAAAATAAGTTAAATTATCAAAAATATATATACAGTAAGTTTAAATAAACATTTTAAACTTAAACTTATTTTTTATTTTTGTTCGAATTTTCTTTTCTTCTACTTTTGGACTATATTTTTTTGGTTCCTAAAACTGAGCTTATACATGATGGTTTTCTTGTAAGATGAAGGCTAAAACCTGAGAATGGAGTACTAGTATTATCATTCTGAAATCACTGTCATAACCTCCAAGGACAATAATAACTTCAAAAGCTTGACACCTTTCAGACTGGAAGTCACTGGCCATGATGATCACGCCGGAAAGCTGAGGGCGTTGAAAATCAGAGAAATGGAAGATATGTTTGTATCCATCTTGAAAAACTGCCCGAACATGGTAGAATTGAAGAAAATTCATGCCCACATAGTCAAGTTTCCTCTCCAAAGAAGCTTTGGTGACAAAAATGGTGGATGTCTGTAATCACTATGGAGAAACAGAGGCGCCAATTTGTTATTCAAGAGGGTGGTTGGCCCAAATTCTTTCTTGTACAATGCAATGATCAGAGCTTATAAGCATAACAGAGTTTACATCCTAGCTATCACTGTTTACAAGGAAATGCTTGGTCACTGCCATGGTGAAAACCCCATTATTCCTGACAGCTCCCTTCCCCGTTTGTTGCCAAATCATGCAGGGATTATGTGTTATGATCTGGGAAAGCAAGTTCATGGGCATGTGATTAAATTTGGGGCAAAGTCCATTACAGTGACTGAGAGAATTCACTGGTGGAAATGTATGTGAAATGTGATAAATTGGATGATGCCCATAGGGTGTTTGAAGAAATGACTGAAAGAGATGCAGTTTCTTGAATACTCTCATTTCAGGGCATGTTAGATTAGGCCAGATGAGGAGGGCAAGGGCTGGTATTTGGAGGAGATGGAGACAAGACCATTTTTTCTTGGACAGCTTATTATTTCCGGGTATGCTAGAATTGGGAGGCTATAGATGCATTGGAATTCTTCTGAAAATGCAATGTGAGTTGGTATTGAGCCTGATGAGATCAGTCTTGTTTCTGTTTTACCAGCTTGTGCACAGCTGGGGGCTCTTGAGTTAGGGAAATGGATACATATTTATGCAGATAAATCCGGGTTTTTGCGCAATATTTGTGTTTGTAATGCTTTGATTGAAATGTATGCAAAATGTGGAAGTATAGATCAAGGGCGTAGCTTGTTTGATCAGATGAATGAGAGGGATGTGATATCCTGGAGTACGATGATTGTAGGGCTCGCAAATCATGGACGAGCTCGGGACGCCATTGAACTGTTTGAAGAAATGCAGGAAGCAAAGATTGAACCAAACATCATAACCTTATTAGCCTTTATCAGCCTCTGTGCCTATGCTGGCCTTTTGAATGAGGGAATGAGGTATTTTGAGTCTATGAAGGATTGGCAACATAGAACCAGGAGTTGAGCATTATGGTTGCTTGGTCAATCTTCTTGGTCTTTCTGGCGTTTTGATCAGGCTCTTCAACTGACAAAGAAGATACCAGTGAAGCTCCTACCGGATTCTGCGATCTGTCTGCTGTTGAGCTCCTGCAGAACTCATGGCAATCCCGGATTGCAGCTAGTGCAATGGAGCGTCTGATAGAGCCTTTAACCAGACGACAGGAAGAAGTGTTGCTCCTTTAATCTTTACGATTTGGGAAGGTGGGATGGTGTATCAAGGATGAGGAAGCTCATGAGAAGTAAGAGCATGAAGAAGACACCAGGGTGCAGTCTAAACTGAGGACAAATGGTTCAAGAATCTGCATCAGTGATGATACAAAACCATTTTTCCAAAGCCATACATAAAGGTACTAGCTGCTTGTAATGCATCATAGCAGAATTGATGAAGATATCATCCAATCTATGATTCATGATACATAAGTTAGTTTTGTTTCAAAACTGGGCTGGTGGTGGAAGATGCAGATCCAATAGTACGATTGTTTCAAAATGTCATTAACTGAGGCCTATAACTAGGATGGCAATTTCCAAACCCAACAAAGAATCCAATACTAATCAGAATGAGGAACATTTGCACTACCAAATATTCTATAATCAAGTTTCCATTTAGGGACGGGATCGGTATGAGCATATCCTGTCCGACCCAAATACCCGATTAAATAATTTATTCATAAAATCATATCACAATAATTCTTATTACTATTAAACAACAAATTATTTTTTAATATTCATGATTTTCTAAAATAACCCATTTGGCAATTGAATAAGGTATTTGGATATGACTGTACCCAACTCTTGTATGATATGGGAACAAAGATAAAAAATCAAATTCTGATGAGGCGGAGATAGAAATAATAAAGGAGATAAAGAACTGAAAATCCTACCCATTAATGCCATCCTACATACAACCAAAGCCAGCAGTTGCTCTACACAAGCATAACCTGTTTCCAAACTGAAGCTGTTCTGTACTGCCCGGCCTCTGATATACTACTAAACTACAGCATGGCTATATGCTGAACGATTTGTTAACTGCAAGCATTCCATGCTTAAATATCAAATTCATATGGGGAAATAACCTCAGTATGGTTAAATGTTACATTCGTAAAAAGCAAAAATCAGGAGTATCGGTGAGCTGAATAAGTTTCTAGACACAGTGGCCACAAATGACTACTATTGCATAGAAACTGAAATCCATGAAAACTGAATCAATAACCTTCCGGAACAACAAACATGCCCCCAAAGCCCTACTTACTTGGTCCGTCCAGTCATTACTGTTTTCCAAAGGAGCCTTATTTTGTACTTTCCCAGCACTAGTTGAACCTCCTTGCTTACCAGAAAAAAGCCGGGCAAGCACCACTGTTAAATTGGTCAGCAAAAGTAAATAGAGAGGCCTGCTGGCTGTTATGCTCTTCATGATGCTGCTTCTGAACCCAGGAAATCCCAGATTCGATAGAACTACCAAGAGGGCTACTGAACATAGAATACGCAGATTTCCTCTGAAGCTGCAATAGCAGCATTTATTTGAGATTTTATGAACAATTTATGCTGATGGGTAATATGTGGTTTAGGGATTGCTGGTGTGTCAGCAGTAGAGAAACAGATGACCTTGAACAGTTGATAACTCCAAGGCTGACTCCTATGACTGGTTCCTGGGCTGAGGAGCTTTTGGAGGTTTCAATGATTCCCAAAGAGGAGCTTTGAGGTTTCATTGGGTCTCAAAGCAGGTACTTGAGGTTCACTGAGTCATGTGCCAGGAGCTTTGGAGGTTCACTGAGCCCCAAGGCAGGTAATTTCTTTGAGGTTTCAATGGATTCCCAAAGCAGGTATTTTTGAGGTTTCATTATGCTGTAAAAGCAGGGTTTCTTGAGGCTCTATATCGAAAGCAAGGCAGGTACTTTTTTGAGGTTTCATTAAGTCCCAAAGCAGGAGCTCTTGGAGGTTTCTGGCTGAGTCCTAAAGCAGGAGTTCTTAAGTTTCATTGAGTCCCCAAAGCAGGAGCCTTTGAGGCTTCATTGTTGTCTTCGTGATGCATGGAGCGAGGTTCTACTCCACTCTACCATTATAGGCATTTATATGGCAAATTTAGTGCTGAAATCACTTTTGACAGAGTAGAAGGAAGCTATTCCGCCAGGAGGAGGCACTGCAATGAATAGGGTACTGAGCAACATGCAAAAATAGGTTTCCACCTGCAACAAGCAATAATAACTTCTCTTCCTTTTCTCAGAAAGTAATAAAAATAAATCCTACTTATAGTGATATGAAATGTAACTTTCCTCTGCTATCTTGCAGCAAAACCATAAGATCCATATCCATGGCCAGATGAACTTAATTAATAGCAGATAAAAATCTCAGAAAGTATAGAAGTATAGGTCACTTAATATGACTTATGCACACAGAAAGAAACCAATGAGTTTGGTTATTTTCAACAAAGAAATGAAGTTCAACAAATGGACCAAATTTCAACATGTTGCATTCTCTTTTTGCTGTTTTTGTTTGGAGTATGCAGTTAGCTACAGAACTATAGTAGCCATTCCAGTGACTTAGACATATTGCAGGTTGCAGGTTGATACTTCCAATTTTCTAACACATAACACAAGGTGATAAATGAACTACAAATATATTTCCGGATAAGGGCCAATCGAACAGACATCTACCATCACTAAGGAAATTTAATGTCAAATATAATATTTTCCATTGTCACTTGTCAATCTCCCAATGAAGAAGAAACAGAAGGCCAATGATTCTAGGTTCCACATAAAACATTCCTGATGGACTGTTATTAAAACACATAATATGAGCTGAAAATCAGCCAACCCTGACAAATTAAACTTTAGTTTCATTTGGGCAGCAGAAAACACCAAACAAATAAGGAAAGAAAAAGAAAAGGAAAAGGATATAGCCAGTGGCAGAGCCAAATTTAGTCTAAATGGGGGTAAACTAAAGTGATATAAAACAGTTATGACTCAATGGCTGAATACTTACATATTTCAAAGAGGGGGAATTGCAAGAGCCGGGTTCAAATTCACTTAGCTACAAAGAGGAGAATTATTTTCCAAAACAAATTTCACGCCAATATACGCCTCTCGCCCCCAGTGGCCTACTTTGGATATAGTTTTAAAAGAAGGACGTTGCCTAGCTTCAAGGACTACTTAGTTACACGCTTACTTACTAAAACATACACCTTACTAAAAAGAATATCTTGTCAATCTTTATTTCTTTTTTAGACTACTCTATTCTAGAAATTTATAATCCTATATTGCAATTTATATAATTTTATTGTTTTTATTGGAATGTTTCTTGGAATCTTAATTTTTAATAGATAGGATCAGATTTTGAATCATATTTTATAAATCTATATGCATCCTAAATCAGATTTCGCATTAAGATGTGTGGCTTGTGTTGCGCCTTTGCGCTCTATCTATGAGATAGATTTTTATCTTAGGTATGCCTTTTACACCTTTTAAAACTATGGAGAATGAAAAGAGTAGAGGAAAGATAAGATGTTCCTTTTATGAAAAAGGTATGGATTTTGTTTTCTATTTGATTGTACATGTATAATGAAAGATAAAAATAAGTTCCTAAAGTGATCAATTTCCCCTCTATTTGGCCAAGCAAAATCAGAGAAATTCTCAGGCAGAGCATGTACCAGAACAATTACCTACCTCCATATAACTGTTTCTATAATATTCACTCACTTCCATCATTATGGTCAATCATCTACAATCACATCTGGCCTTCTAATTTATAAAAGGATAAAATATTAAAATTTAATAGGTAAAAGAAATAAATTTATTAAAACTTAGGGTCTATTTGTTTTATATTTTTGAAAATCATTTTTGGTTCCTAAAAATAAGGAGAAATAAGGAAACACTTTTTGCTTTTCATTCTTTTTTATTCTGAAAAGCATAGATAAATACATAAAACAATAAATTCAAAATAAGAATAATTTTAAGAGAATACCAAAATTGTGTTCTTTATGTTTTCAAAAATTGTTATCAAGAACTCCGTTTTCAAAACACGAATCCAAATGCCCCTTAAGATAAAGGTTAAGTTAAAGAGCAAGAAAACACACTGTGCCAACTTCACCTAATCCACAAGATAAAGCACTGAAAATGCAAACCTACTTCCTACCAAATCTAAACTCAAGGTGTTGACATCCTCAGATAAGAACAAAACTAAAATTAAATAAATGAAAAGCCCATACCATTTATCAATACCTTTCAACACAAAAACAAAATCCAAAACAAAACTAATTGGCGTCAAAGAGTTGGTGAAACAATACAAATGAAGAAGGAAGGATTAATAATTTCAATGATCTTGCACAAGCAGCACAGTTAGCCACACAGCCTCACCTTCCCTCCTATCCAGCTTCTAATATCAAAATTTTCATGTCTTAAGTTAGAGAAACAGAACAAACTCAAACTAATATTTTAATTTCCTAGGGTTTTTCATTACTTCTTCTATCCCTGTCTACCTTTTCCTTCCTCTACAGTTTCCAACATTCAAATGAGACCAAGAGTTGCATTCTGTCTATAGCATAGATTTTGCAAAATTTTGTTTCTCATTGAATTTTCCTCAGAATTTCTTCAATAATCCTATACAGAAATCACAAGCACTGTTTCTAGGTTCTAAACACTTCAACGCATGGACACATTTAACATCACATAATCGTTTCAGAACAATAACATCCTCCTTCCTAGTTACAAAATTAGAAAGAAAAAATGATATATATGAACATCACACATATCTTCAAGGCTGTCATTCAAAGACGAAGCAACAAAACTGGGGATCCAGCCTCAAATACTGACAATCAATCATTTTATTTTCTGCAAATGATGGAGGAAAACAAGGGAATAGAAGGAGGTACCGAGCTGAGGAGGATATTGGGGATCTTGACTAAAGTCGGTGAATATATGGAAGACATAGTTAGCGCAGGGTTTGATGCGACCGTGATGAGAGCCAAACGGTCGGAGCCTCTCTCCAAAATTACGATGCTGTCTGGCCTGCTTGATTCCATCGAAATGTGATCTATCCACCTGCCATGTCTCAATTAATTTCTAAGGAGTTCCAGAATTCCTCCTATCATTTTCCCTGAAACAAAGCCTTTGGTCATTTTGTGAGCTCAAACCCCAACCTCCAAATTACTAATATTTGGTGGTCTGGTTTGACCTGTAAGGCCACCTTTGTCAAGTTGAGGTAAGTGTTCTGGGCATTACCCGATATACAAAAAACCTACATTTAAATCCACATCATATCCAACGGCATTCATTCGAGCCAAGCATTGATCAGCACACATATAACTTTACCATATAACATATAAGATTTTCAGAGTCTTCCAACTTCAAAACCCTAACTACATACATGTACTGGTGGTCCCGATAACTCCTAATATGATCACTTTATAAAAACAAATATTTGGTTAAATAATCTAACATTTTGTAACTTAACTTTCCATATTCTTCTTAAAAATAACTCTTTTTTTTTGTAGACAAAATACCTCTTACATATATTTTTGATAAGAAATGATTATTTTTATAAGAAAATAATAAATATATTTTTATTTAAGATGGTGGAAAATTTTGATTTAAGGGTTAGATTCTATAATTTGGTTTTCAAATAATTTTTAATCAATATTTTTATGAAACAAATCATTAAATTTATGATATTTATCAACGTAATGGATATCTATCCCAACCTTACTCCGCTTTATATAAACATTCTACTTGTCTATCCCTTTAAAAATTTTAAAGATATGTCTATACGAGTATAAGAAATTTTAGATTCGAATTACTTATATATTGCTTTTATTTTTATTATATTAAACTTAATATAAATCATAAAAAATAAAATGTTATAAAATATTTTAATTATTATTTATATTATAATATAAAATCATTATAGAATATTTTTAATATAATTAGGGTGAACATTATAATATCCAAACCCAATAAAAAACCGATAATACTTAAACCATAACTGTGTTGTAATGTTATTAGCTTATCAAGGGCGGAGGGGAAATCAAAACCTGGCGATTGCCATCTCTACTCGAGGCCCCGATCTGGCCGATAAACGGATAATCACGTATGGAGGGAAAATAGATATACGGAAGCCGTTAACTCGGAAAGGAGTCGCTATAATATACAATATAGTACTACAATGATATAAATATAAAAGAGAATAAAATACAAAAAATATATATTAAAACTTTGGGAATAAAAAAAATTTGAAAAAGAAATTTGAAAAGGTTAAATGAGGCTCCTGTTACACCTGTCCAATACTCTATCCTATTTGATTTTTATTTTTCACAGGAAGGAAAATAAGTGTAAATAAACAAAACAAGTTTGGATAAGATGATTTTCGTCAAAAAAAAAAAAAAGTTTGGATAAGACATGTTTCAACTTAGTCTCTCTTTTGTTATCCTTATTTATAGGTGTCTAAGAAAATGAAGACAACTAATGAGAAATTTAAGGAACAATAAAAATCCAATATATTTTCCCATCAGGTTACAATGTGTTTATTAAACAAAATTCATCACATTTTCTCCTAAGGTTACAATATGTTTATTTCAAATTCATTGCGAGAAAGGGAAGAGAGATAATCAAATTATGTTCATAATGAAATGAAAATAGTAAGGGATTTAACCATAATTTGAATACTAGAGCCCCAAGTTTCCAGAATGTTAAAAGTAAATCTTACAAAGGGAGATAAAATGAATAAACTAAAATATTAGAAGTCAATAAATAAATGACTTTCTTTCTTTGATATTTGTCAACACAATGATCATAGAGGTAAGTCCACTTTGGTAAAATTATACATTTTGAATATGCTCCTTTTGGTCCTCTGAATTATTAATAATAAAATTGAATCTTAAATCAACAAATGATATATTCATTCTGATAAATTATAATGAATGACAAAGGAGGCCATGTAATAATAGAGGTTATGAAGGACAAAAACATCTTGGAAGTAATTAGAGAAGTAGGGAAAAAAAAGAAGAATGAAATGAATTTTGGTGAATAAGTTAATTATCTTATCCATTTAAAGTTACTTTTACTCTAAGTCATACGATTTGAAAATGGTAAAACTTAATATCTATTAATAATGAGTTAAGTGACCTTTGTGCAATTATAATTATGTCATTGGTTTAAAACTTATTACATAATCTATAAATATTTTTCTTCATTTTATTTATTAATAAAGCCACTACTTCTTCCACAAATATTTAAGTTTTTTTTATTTTCAGTCTGCCACTACGTCGGCTCATTGGCCATGATCATATGATTATCTGGTTGTTTATACGATTTTATTTATGTGGAGATTGATAATAAGATAAAAGAAATTTAATCAATCAATATATCAAATTATCGCCGTGATAAAAACTGTGAAGCTTATAAATATTTTACTACTTTGAATATCAACTATATGCTACATCGACGTATCATACTAATAATCTATATATCGTTTCATTTTATACTATTTTAATCATTTATTTCTTAAATCTACTCTATATTATGTTTCTAATCAATAATATTATTTTCCTCAAAAAAAAAGATTCTAACATTAATTAATAACATTATCCTCATGGTCTCTGCATTAATTCACTGATAGCTTGGTATGCAATTTTAATAGTCACAAACTTTAACTTCCTTTTATCTTTATTCTTATTGTATAATAAATTGTTAAGCCAATGTTAAATTTGGATCCCAAGGGAATTGGTAATTTTCTTTGTGTACTTAGTGATTTTTATTCTATCTCACAGTATTTAAATTGGTAGTTTTCTTTGTATACGGACCATTATTTTTTGACATATGTTTTTCAAGATAACAGAGTTCCTTATTCATTCATACAAAAGAAAACAAAGGGATTTTAAGTCTAAAGAATAAGGAGATTAGAATAAAAGAAAATAATGATAATATACAAATAAAAATGAAATATTAAATAAGGTAAGACAAGGAATTGATTATTAATTTGAATTAATAAAAAAGATAAAAAATTACGTGTGAGAAGTGGGAAAATAATATAATCATACAAATGAAAACATATTTTAATATAAAATGTAAAGCAGGAATGAATTATCAACTTGAATTTTATAAAAGATTAAAAATGAAACAAATATTGAATAAAGAATAACGAAGAAGGAGTTATTAATTTGAAATAAATATAAAATTAAGGTCAGAAGTGGGGATTTGAACCTACGCCCTCTTTCTCTCGAAGACTAGAACTTGAGTCTGGCGCCTTAGACTACTCCGGCCATCTTGACATCTGTGTTTTATATTTCCAAATAAAATTAATTAAAATTGTAATAAAAATGCTTAAATTTTACTAAAACAAATGATAAGATCATATCATATACATGATGATTAATTATTAAAAGAATCAAATAGTGATATATTCAATTAAAACCATTAAAAACATACCTTCAAGTCCTTAACCTTATTTTATAATAATATTATCCACTCTTTTAGGGCTTTTCTTTTCAATAAGATTACCCTCCATTAATTTTTTTTAATCCCCATCTTATATTTAATCACTTATATAAATGAGTAGATATTCATAATTTTTTTCAAGTGCATATATATATATATATATATATATATATATATATATATATATATATATATATAGTGTGTTACATAGGATATTTCCATCTCCTTTCTTATGACCAAAAATATTTTATTATATATCACTTATATTAAAATATGTCTAATTATCATCCCTTCTTTTAATATAATACCAAAATCATCTTCATGTGCCTTTCCCCCTTTTTTAATCCCTTCACAATCTCACATGTCATAAGGAATTTTTTTAAAGTCTTTATTCACACATATTTACACATGTTCCATGTGTCCCCTCCATAACTTATCATGTCTTACATGGATATAATTAATCCTTTCCCTTTAAAATAATGTTAATAAAAAAATTAATTTATATTGACAATACAGTAATATTATTCAAGTAATATCTATTTATGCACATCTTTTCTGTATGTTTCTTATTTTGGCATTTATTCATTTTATAATACAATATTATAATATTTTATTCACACAAAAATATAAAATAGTCATTCCCATTGATTCAGATCTCATTGTCTCTTGTTTTAATTATTTGATTTCCATAGTAAAAGTTAAAATCAGTTGAATATATTATAATTTTCGTTTCTATAATTCCTGGCATTGAATAATTAATCAAACAGCTAAGGACTAATCTAAATAACTACCTGGCATTTCATTAATCATGTAAAAAAAGGGAAAAAAAACAATATTTTTTTCTCCTCTCCTTCACAATATCTCCATGACTAAAACGCTTCTAAAAAATGTCTCTTAAAAGAAAGAAAATAATCACAATATAATTAATTGCAAAATCTTGCCATACGTCAAATACTTTATTAATCAATATCCAATATTTGATGGTCTTTTTCATTATTGTTTTCAAATAATATCCATATTAGCAAAATCCAAACAGATCCTTCACCGCCATCCTTAAAATTTGAAATTTTTTTCTTATTTCTATATTTGCACCACGAATAAAAATTAAATTTTAATGTATAAATTTGTAACCGTTGGATATGAAGCTTAATTGGAATGACACCCTTTCACGTGTGTATAAAACCTTATTTCATGTTTTATATTTTTTCTAAACTTCCAGACAAATCAGTCACCTTTGAAGTTTTTTTCGCGAATTTCTTGGTGAAATGCCCCATTTAACTTTTTCTATAAATTTTCCTTTCTGAAAACACAAAAACGCAATCCTCGCTCTGAAGTTTCCCCTTCACCTTCACCGGGCGCCTTCTGGTTGGGGCAGTTTGCCTGGATTTGGGCTCCCTAAAATCCCTCCGATCACCGTAATGCGAGGCCAGTGGAATTGCCTTTCTTCAGCCGGAGAGTGTTGACTTCCGACGACGGAATCGCAGTCGCCGAGCAGGTTTTTGTTAGAATCGCCGACGTTGAAGACTCCTCCAGGCCTCCGTGGAACGAATAGGTTCTTCGTCACCATCGAAAAATCGAAGTCACTCGTCGACGAACCACGGACCTGCGCGTGGCCGTACGACAGCGCCGTCGGCGGTCTCAGGCCCCGCGGAAGAGACGACCGCGTCAAGATACGGAAGGAAAGCGTCGCCGTTCCGAAGTACTCGATGGATCCGCACGACGAGTTCCGGCGATCAATGGAGGAGATGGTGAGGTCGAGATTGGAGCAAAACCTAACCGTTGATTGGGATTATTTGGTGGAGCTTGTTATGTGTTACGTCGAAATGAACGAGAAAGAGGCTCGCAAGTATATACTGAAAGCGTTTGTGGACTTGATCGTGCCCTTGCGCCAGTTTCATATGATATTCCGGCGCCGGCGAAATCGCTGAAGAATGTGCCTCGCGGCGTCCGTACACTAAGAAGAGAACCGCCCATTTGATGATCGCAAGTCTGGAAGACGGCGCAAAACGGTGTCGTTTGGCGGTTGAATCCAAAAACTGCGCTTCTCTTTATACACACGAGCGCAAATGGCTCTTTGAGCGAAAATAGTTACTTTATACATTTAATCGGGTATAATATACTTTTACTGCTTCGATTTTTGAGCAAATTTTTACGTTTAGTTATTGGAAAGCAATAACAGAAATAAAAATAAATAAATATTTTTTTTTATATGAACAATAGAAAAAGTTTTTCTGATATTTAGTTTCACAGGTATATTGTTTATATATTGTCAAGAACATTAGATATTTTTAAAATTACATAAAAGTTAATAAATTTTAAATTATATAATTTTATATAGGAAAAAAAATATGAAATAAGCATATCAAACTAATTTGTTAATGAAATATTTTTCTGTTTGTTTATCTTATTCTTTCTAGTCCCTTTTTATTAACCAAAGAGAGGTGATTTTTTTTTTTAGGTAATAATAATGTATGGGTTTACCTTATAAAATGTAAAATATTATTGTCTTTTTTAAAACATAAATAGTCTTATTTTTCAAAATACAAAATGGTGAAAAAATTTATATAAAATGTATAATATCTTTAAAAAAAATGCAAAAAAACATTTTTATGATATTTCAATTTTTTAAAATAGCTTCTAGAGTTCAGGAAATTCTTTTTAAAATCCGGAAAACCACCTAAAATGCTTTTAGGAAAAAATGTATACAAAAACTAAAATTTATTTTTATTTCAAAAACAAAAAACAAAAATAGTATTTAAAGGGAAGGAAAAAAAAGTTAAAAAGCACAAACAATTCTTTGCTAAATAGGGAAAGAAATAAACTTGAATATGCATGAAGGGAATCATCATGTTCATGTTCCCACTGCCACTATACAGAAGAGCAAATCTCAGTCACTTAAATGAAATCAACCAAATGAGGCCAATTTTGTTTAACAATTTTATCACAACCCAAAAGACATATAATCGTTGGAAGCACATTGCAAAAAACAAAATCAATGTTGGATCCTTCCACTAGAAAATTCAAGAAAGATCCTTACTTCGATTTGCATAACTTTCCATATCTGTTTTCTAGATGTGTTTAGCAGTCACTGTCATCCTCTTCAGGATCATCAGCTGTTGGAGATGAAGTTTCACCTTCTGGAATATCATCACTGTTTGTGTTTTCTGATGAGACCCCATCTTCTGAATCAGGGACGACGATCGACTCCATGGCAGTGTTGCGAGTAGGTCTTTGCCTCAACCTGTTCTTCATGCCAGGGCTTCTGGTTGCTGCAACAGATGGCGGGCTCGTCTCACTCAGTCTCATGCCCCAGCCGAAACCACTGGACTTTGCAGAGTGACATGTCTGCCTCTTTGACCAGAGTTGTTGTGTCGGCGCTTCTTGCTGGGATCAACAATTTTCTTATGGGGATTGCTCAAATCAGCAGCATCGTCATTCTCAACCCCCACATGATTTTGACAAGCTTTTTCATCTTTGCAGTCATCGCCATCTTCAGAACCGTCTTCCTTTTTTATATCGCACTCATCTCCTTCATCCATTTTTATGTTAATTTCTGCAGGTCTGTCAGCTTTGCCGCCATCACCATCTTCATCATCATCCTTGCAGTCAATGTAATGTCGATCGGTTTTGTCATCATCACCAATTTCATCATTTTCATCCTCCTTTTTGACATTATATTCATCACTTTTGTTGTCTTCATAGTCACTCCCATCTTCAGTAGGCTTGACATCAACATCTGAGCTAATTTCTTCATGTGAATCGTGACTTTTAACAGAACCATCTGTTAACTGGGTATCTGATTCTGTGTTTGTGTCTGAGTCCCCATCAGATGCAATGCCGTTCATTTTTCCATGCCCTCCATTAGGCCTTTGATCTTCAGTAGTCTTTCTTTTACTAAAACACAAGTTAAAAGGCACAATCAGTTATAATTTACTTTATTTATTTCTTTAACTGCTGCTTAAATGTCTCTTTCTTGATTTTGCCATGATGGAATGCTCTTATTATGTAAGAATATTTACATACTCTAGAACTTTCCCTGATGTAAGCTAAAATGCAAAGTAAAAGATAGTAATTGTTAAAATAAAAACTTACTTAGTCATCTGTATAGCCTCCTTTATGGTCCGGTCATATTCATCTGCAGGTGAGTTTCCAAATTAACGAAAATTTGTTACAGGTAAGAAGGAAAAAAATGAAAACAATTCAAATTGGCAAGCAGTATCTTGAAATCAAAGAATGCAGGGAATGACCAAATCAAAGCAAGAAGGGAATGAATAAGATTCCATTCCATAATAATAATGCATTTACACCAAGAAAGAATGGCCAAACAATTCCAAGAGATGGCTCTTTCTTTGACATATTCATTAAGGCTCTGTCTAATAACTTGAATGAGGAAAATAAAAGATATGCCTATAATAAAGGCTTCTTGCATCCTTTCTGGGAAACAATGGAGCAAAAAAGTTGCCCATTGACTAGAAAATTTCACATTGTGTTTCTCCCTAATGGATCGTGGTGGACAATGAATGTCACTTAAAGAAACATCATCAAATTAATAGACCCCAGAACTTGATCTAGATGAAAGGAACACCACTAAGGGAAGATTTCACATGCACCTCTCAGCATAAATGCCCATTGACCATAAAAGCTACATCTAGTTTCACCAAGACTGATTAGGAAGCAACTTTAAAGAAGAATTGACTTTTAAGAAGCGTAAGAACAACATTCATCAGTTTACAAACATTACCTAAACAGATTCTAAATCACATTTATGCTTATCTCAAAAGGAATCGAGCATTGAACACAACACGTTCCATTCCAAGCATCCATCACAAGGCTCTGCTCATTTTGGATGGTAAGGTTTGCAAAAAGAATACAAATTAAAGAAAGAACTACTTAGGAGTTCGTTGTCCAAGTATTATTTCTGAAAGGAAAATATAACTATTCAGTGGCTGATGAAGGTCATGACACTTCAGGTTGTCAGGTTTCTATAGATGAAAACATAATAAAAATTTTCGGTGGAGGCTTAGAAAATCAAATTCGAGAATAGATTTTCAGTCACAATTACAGTAGTCAAAGCTACAATCTAACCTATTTTGATCGCTCACAATAACTATTGTAATTATGAATAACCTCTAAAACGATCATCAAATAAACTGATGTCTTGATTAGCCAACATGAGCTGAACATAAGGGTGTAACTTCAAACAAGCCTTTCTCAACCTCAAAACACAATCATTTTACGCTTCCAGCCAACCAAACAAGTCTGAACCAGTGGCCTCCTTGAATAGAGAGAGGAGGACGAGAAGAACAAAAGAATAAAAAAAAAATGGAAGAAGTATAAAAATAATGTGGTCTGTGAGTAAACACCAAAATCATGAACAAGAATTCGTTGCATTCCACTAACATTTTAATTAAAAGGGTTGGCAACTGCATGTGTCCCACTCTGCCATTCCCCTTTATATAGGATCTCATCTTCAATGATCATAATTTAATGCAAGTTATACTATCTATAGTCAAGTAAAAGTAGAATTTGGTCCTTGAAATAATTGTTCTCAGATTCACTCTTAAACTTTTTCCACATCCCAAATGTGAAATAGATGTACCATAACAATTTGATTATGTAATCCAACTGAACTTTTGCATATGCATATTAATAGATATGACTAATGTAATGTACTAACATTCTTGCATGTCTGCCAATGCTTGATTTATAGTGTTTCATGAAAGGATAGCTCACCATGTCCAAGTTAATAATCAATTTTGAACAGACCTTCTAGGATATTCTCACATAACCAAATCTAAGAATTTATAAAGTAAAATTTTTAAATCATACCAAATGTGTAATTGACAGGCCTCCTATTGCGACAGGTACGAGTACTTTCAGCTCTAAAGGAATTTTGAGAATCATTCAGAAGCCTTTCTTGCCTCTTTTTCCGTTTCAATGCCCTTTCTTTCTTCTGTTGAGGGTAACAAACAGATAAGTTAGAAGCATAAAACTGTTAACAACTTCAGTACACATTGGCTCAGGCACTGATGCCAAACCCTGATTTATATAATTTCAAGAGGATTCAGTTATAGTAAGGTTATTGTTATTGATATTCTTATTAAATAGAAAACTAACCTGCTGAAGGTTCTCAAGAACAGAATTGCATCAGTTTGAACAATCTTTAACAACTTGTCCAATAACTTTGCTAGATGAGAAATCATCCTAACATTATCAGTGAAAAACACAATAAATTAGGGTTCTTATCCTCAAAAAAAAAAAAAAAAAAAACTGCAATCTTACAGCAACTTTACGAAATTCCTCGAGATTGGTTGCTAGTGTTTCCCACTTGAAACCGGCAAGTGGAGGAGCTAAACATCCTTTGCCCTTGACTTTTGTCTTGGGGTCAGACTTGTTTACTTCCCTGTACAATCTATGACCAAGAACTGTATTCCCATCATACCTGCAATGATAAAACAATGAGGCTATCAGAATTGATCATGCTAGTGATAATGTAAGAACCAAAATAAAATCATAAATTACCAGTATATAGTTCCATTTCGATCTCCACCAATATTATTTTTGCGAAAACAGGAAAGTTCAGTTCCATTTTTTATTGCATCATTGATGTAGGAAATAGTATCATTTTGCTGTGATAAAAATCAAAGAATGAGATTAGCAAAACTAAATATAAGATGAAACCGGACACCTTAAGGCTAATACAGGCAATAGAATCAATCATACAAATGTGAAACATGTACAATTACTTGCCATCACATCAGACACTGTCATAGGAAATAATCCACCAGCTAAGGCAGCATGCAGAGCAACCAATAGAACTCATGTGAAATGGTTAAAAATATAGAGAAGGGTGGATATATCACCTCGGCTCGAACTTCACACAGTGCTTTCAAAATCTGTAACCGGATAGTTGGATCAAGTTCTTTGTATCTGTTTATCTCCTGCCTGCACAAGAAAATGCAGCAAAAAATTCAAACAGCCTCAGCAACAGTACAGAAGAACAACAGGAACTAAATGATATCAACAACAATGAGAAACACATCATTAGTACCCTTTAGTAGCAGTTAAGCGAATCTCTTCTTAACCTGCAAGACAACACAAACCCAATAGCGTGATCGTATTTTAAAAAAGACTAAAGAAAGTGAACAGCAGAAATCAAGCTTTAGAATGACCTACCCATGGCCACCACATAGAGAGTTTCTTGCAAAGTACTGTCACCCATGCATCAGAACCATTCAGCATTTTACTTACTGGTGGAATTCCCTGGTATTTAGGTCAAATTAGTAATGATGACAGGACGGAAGGTAACACTAATAATCTTGGTGAATTTAGCAATGACTAAATTCTACTAGCATGCTACATAAATGGGAACTATATGAATGAGTTCAACCAGTTGATATATACAAAATGGTGACGTTGTACACAACTTTGAAACCAGTCTTTAATAGTAGTAATTATCAATAGCAATGAGTAATCTAGTTGATATTTAGTGCCTTTACAAATGATGAACTGAATGAAATAGCAATAGCGTCTTGTTTCTATATTATGAACATTTGCCAAACTCAAACAATGCCAATACAGAAATTTCAAGCAATAAGAAACATAACAAAAAAAGAGAATTGAGAGACGTAAGTGCATGAACAAATAAAGTAACAAAAGTTGATGCCTATGCAAAAAATAAAAAATGAAACTCAAGCCTTTAAAATATTTTCTGAATGGATATTTTTGTGAGTTAATGTGTGTGTGAAAAGAAAAAACAACAACGAACTTCATGTGTCCATGGTCACGGTGTCTCCAAACAGAAACAGGCAAAGATTGCACAGAAACAACATAAAGGTATACAGAAGGACTATATATGATGAAACCTCCTTTATTTTCTCTGCACCAATAATCTCAGGTATAATTTCCAGATTAACTCTTAATCAAGAAAAGCATTCAGCAGGAAGAACAATCCAAACCAACCTATAATTAACTGACCCAAGAGATAACATCCCCTGCACAGAAATGCTAAGGAAAATGCACAAATTTTTAACTCATACAAGGTGAAACTAAATCGGCATTATTCATGCATGCATTATTTAAAGAAAAAGTACAAACTTTCTGTCATCAATGGTACACTGAAGTAGGAATTGACATTCTCCCCAAGGAAACAAAATAATCCAGTCAACAGGTATCAAAGTCAAAAACGTTTAAAATTCCATGAAGTTACATCTTTAATTTAATAGTGAATGTTTTTATTGATATACACCTCTTATTCAACTATGATCATGTAAAGCATGACTCCGCCAATGCTATGTTTGGTTCCATCAAAGGATGCAAAGCAAATAAAAACGATTCTCTCGTGTTGGTTTTACAATGGAAAATATAAAAAGAAAGAAATATAGTCAAAACTAGTTAGAAACTCACGAAAAATTCAAGTTATTTAATATTTATACAAAAGAGTTAAAATAAGATAAATGCATATGAAGTAAGATACAAAAATAATCTATAGACTTCAAATCTATTTCCTTTACTTTTTCATTTTTACTTTAATTCTCTCACATTTTGCCTCGAAATTCTTGGGAACCGATCATACCTTATATACCCTATTCATATATTCATTCCTTAGCCACAAAATGCTTTCAACTGAGTCATGTTGTCTTAACATTTGAACATTTGCATGCAACACGCAACATGAAACCATTCGAATTCTATTTTACAACACATTCTGCTATATATTCCATGAATGTTTAACAGAAACACTTAAAGTTTTAAGAAAAATAAAAGTATAGAACTTTATTGGATTACTTGAGTCTCCAATTTTTTTGTACATCCTTTATTTGTTTTAATCATGAATTACCACAAAAAAAAAACTATTCTATCAAGTGCACAACCAACCAACTTAAGATACAAATGTGAAAAAAAAACCTTCCAGAGGTCAATGTGAAGCCGAGCAAGAGAACTATCTGGCTTGGTAAGGCCAGTCTCAATCTCTTCAGCAGACATCTTTATATGTGCTTCAATGACTGGCTCAAAAACCTGCAGAAATGCAAAGAAATCGTCAAAAAAAAAAAAATAAAAAAAAAACTGAAATCAGATAATTGATCGATCATGATCGCTTCCACGCACACTGCGTCAGACGATCTTTCTCTATGATTCTGAAAACTTATCTTTCCTCTCGCTCCTGAAACCCTCTCCAAAACTCCGTCATCTTCCTCCTATACAAGCGTCCCTCTCAAACCCTCCACCAAAATCGTCACCACACCCCTCGTTTTTGAATCCAAACAAACCCATAAATCACGAAAATTAAACTAAATAAAGGAAAAACAACGGCTCACATTTAAGAAATTGAGAACAGACGCCAGTTCCCACCGCTCCCGAAGCCGCTTCCTCGCACTCTCCGTATCCGACTCTGCCGGAATCCGAGATTTGCTGGGTCTTCGACATTATCGGTTTTAACGCGCACCGCCTCTCCTCTCCGGCAGTGCCGCGCCGGCACACGGCGCGACTCCATCATTGTTGAACGATAAACGGAAGTGCAGAATGCGAAAGGCGAGAAATTAATAGAGTGATAGTGATTCTTTCTTTTTGCCTTCCCATAAATTTTGTTTACTCTCGGGTGTGGTTGGGTTTAGTTTTCTAGGGTTAATTTCAGGTTTCTTTTACCATCGCTTTTCACTTTTCTCTCCCTTCATTTTTGTTCCTCTGTTTAATGGTTTCCAAAAAATTAAATAAAAAAATTCTTGAGAATAAATGCCAAATGTGCTCTTGTTTAAATGTTTTTAATTTTTTAAAATATAAAAAAATGTTTTAACCATTTAAAAAAAAAAACCGTTTTAAGCACTTATTATAATCATTACCAAACATAATTCTCAATCTTATTATAAATTAATCAAGGTCTATTGAAACCTTCAAATCTATCTCAAATGATAAAAAGGTGTAATGGATACGAGAGGGAATCGAGATCAAATCCATAACATACACTACAAAAAATATGAGATATACTCATAGTTTTAATCAAGGTCGTTAAAATTCATAACTAAAATACATATTATCCAACAATTTTATCGGGAAACTTAATTAGTTGTGTTTATATAATGAATTTTCAAAGCTTTTATAAGAATAAAATTAGGTGTAGCTACATGATGGAGCAATATACACTTCAATTTAGGATCATTACCATAGATATGGTAATAGACACGTAAATATGGAGACCACTACCATAAATTCAATAATAGGCAAATTGTCTTTGATCATAGCCATATTGCGCCCTAAATCTTTACCATTTTCTCATGCACAATCTCCTCAATGAACACCAACCTTCGATTTAAAGACTATATTCAGTGAGGACAATCTTTATTTGGCTCGCTTTTGCGCCTAAACTGTTTGAATGATGCTCAAACTCCTCCCTTTATATAATGGCTTATGATTATGACTTATGTCTCTCATACGTGGATTGACGTGGACGAGGATTCGGGTGGCGCCATAGGTGGCTCTGCTAGTTGTAGATGTGACCTTCAAAAGCATCAAGATTGATAGATTGGGATGACATGCTAAGCTTCTCGTCCCTGAAGAGGCTATAAAGTTCGCATCTGATAGTCGTGCTTTCGATAAGGTTAATTCAATTATTCATACCAAATATAGTAAAGGTCAGCATCTGACTATGACCATATATCTTGAACTATGGTCATATATTTGCGCTTGATCGCATCCATATCATTCACCCAAACCGTCTATGGCCACACTATAATATTTTATTTTATTCGCAACTATATCTTATAAGAGCATTATATGTACTTTTAGCCAATGTTAATAACCGTGACTATAGACTTTTATTATTGTAGTAAGAATACTATAATTTAATATGCAAAGTGAATATATATAAAATAAATAAAAAACCTCTTGAAAAATGAGACCCATTACAATATGTTATACACGTAATTAAAAATTATTGCTTATATGCTTTTTTTATATCTATTCGTTTTACATACCACATTGTATAAATGTTCTTAAAATCATTTTGAGCAGCCTCTCATTCCGCTCCTTTATTACTCGAGCCAAGCTTAAGTCATACTCAACATATGTTTACTACTTCATATTTTAATCAAATTGTTTTGTATTTCATTTATAATTATTTATATTCAGTACCATTTATTTGTGCATCATTCGCTATTTTAGATTTTACCATTAGTTTTCAATAATAAATATTACAAACTATATATATTTTTAGATAATCAATATTACAAACTTAGTGATAACTAATCAATGTTGTAATAATGAATTTTGGTTAAATACTTTTTATGTTATTAATTATAGTGGATGACATACGTAATGCTAATATGACCCCCTTTGTCATTAAGGCTTGTGACCCTTCCTATACCCTTTTTTTTCTTCATATTCAAGATTGTAAGCCTATAAAATGGATGGAGGACTTAGACCCTTTGAAGATATAAATGAAAGACAATAATTTATTATCTAAACTCTTCTACCTTTTCATTACTTTCACAACACGTTATCAGCACGAAGTTCTAACAAAGCACAATATTCTAACCAAATTATTTGAAGGTAATGATCTTATGTTTGGTAGATATATATATATATATATATCTTACTATGATATTTTTTTTTCTAAAGCATAATTGTAGTATTTAATTTTGATCATATTCATGAAAAATCCTATATTCCTGTAGCAAGAGAGTGATTAAGGAAACAATATAAACCGAAAGTTTTATTGTTCATGAGATTCTTCTTTTACGAGGAAGTAATGGTGATTAAAGGAGCTCAATATAAGCAGTTTTATTGTTAGGATTCTCCTATTCCCAAACAGATAACCTTCTAATGAAGTTTTTTTATATAATTTGCTTTGAAGTATTGATGGTGTTTAAAAAATAAGCTTGCAAGCCCGACTAAGCGAAGAGTGGTCGCCGCGTACGGGCTCCTCGGTACGAGGCCCCAGGCTCGAGGCCCGAGGGCCGGGTCCAAGAGGCAATCTGAATGAATTGGAGGCGTATCACACCAAGTCAAATTGTGTATCGGTCATACGAAAATAGAATAACCCTAGCAATATATTATCACCTTGATCCCGACCAAACCTTATCAGGAAGGAAAATAATAACGGTCATGTAGGTTGGATCTCCCCACGATAAGGAAGAAGGATTATCTCCAGACAAACAACTCGCCACATATGCAGCTTCAAATCTGATATGGACTAAAATAAAAACTCTCCCCATCGGCCGGGAGGACTCCTAACCACCATGGCTGGTTGAACATCCACTATAAATACAAGACCACCGCTCGGTGAAAGATCGCGATTCACTTGCACCTTCCCTGCGCGGCTTCTCCTTTCTCTCTCGGAAAGCGGCTCGGGCGTCGGAGTACAGGCGCGGCCTCATGGAAACCCCCTTTTTGTTTCTTGTTCTTGCAGAGGAGCGTTACGACCGAAGCTTCCAGTTCAACAAGGCCCCGTGTAGTCGAGGCACACTCCCAGCTACCGACAATCGGGTCGACCAGGCGCCTGCCTTACCTCGACCAGGTTCTGTTTGAAAAAGGCATCATCAGATATATCCGGGAAAAACTATTTATCTTGGATCCTTAATGTTGAAATCCATCTTACTGGTATGAATCTTGGCAATACAATTCAAGAAAAAAATCAGGCATCCCAGCAGGACTACGCCAAGGCAATGATTTTTCTTCGCCATCACCTTAATGAGGCCTTGAAAAATGAATATCTTACGATAAAGGACCTTCTTGTCCTTTGGAAATATTTAAAGGAAATATATGACCACCAAAAGACAATTATACTTTCAAGCGTTATCTTCATATGCACTTGAGTTGCGAATTCGAGAAAAGTTGCATAATATAATTCTGCATTTTTCAAAATCAGCTCTAAATTGCAATTATGCGGAGAGAAAATCATTGAATTATATATGTTGGAAAAAACATACTCCACATTTCATGCCTCGAATGTGTTCCTATAGTAGCAATATCGAGAGGGTAGGTTTGCAAAATATTTTGAATTAATTTCATGTCTTATTGTGGTTGAACAAAATATGAGTTATTACTACAAAATCATCAATCACGTCCAACTGGCTCTGCAACTATCCCCGAAGTGAATGTTGCATCATCTAGTGGTCGTGGTCGTGATCATGGTAGTTGTCGTTGGCATGGGCGAGGCCGTGGTCAAAATAATTATCAATCACGGTGAGGTCGTATCAATACCACAAAAAACCACAATAAGTGGTCTAATAATATAAACAAAGGGAAATAACAATTAGTACTCTTGCAATTATGAAAATAAATGTTATAAATGTGGTATGAAGGGGCATTGGTGCATGTACATGCTACTCTGGTGACCATTTAGTTAAGCTTTACCAAACCTCACTAAAGGAGAAAGTAAGAAAATATAAACAAATTAAGTTGATGGTGATGATCCAGATGGATCATTACTCATCTTGATGTTCAAATTTTTTGAATATCCAAATGGAAAAATTAAATCCACTTAATTGGTGGTAAAATGTCAGATAATATTTTTATTGTCTTTGATGTTTGTGCATTTTGTTTCATGTGTTTTTTTTTTTAGTGTGTATTTTAGGTGCATGATATTTTGTGTTGGATCGCTCGGTTCTAGATAAATGGTGGATAGATATGTGTAGCAGTCATTAGCACTACTCATACAAATTTTGGGATCAAAATATTTTTTCCCCTTAACATTAGTTGAAGCTAATGCAATGCAATATCAAGGTCCTGCGGACTTGATTGATGGATTCCAGAAGCGAGTCGGCCCTTACTTTATGAGGCCCTAGAACATTTTTTTGGCCTATTATAAATATATATATATATATATATATATATATAAAGTTAAAAATAAAATTTTTATTGAACAAACAAATATATTCAACATTACACATAAAAATTTACTATAAAGTTTATTCTACAGCATTTTAGATAAAAAATCAATAATTAAACTATTAAATCAATTTGTTATAGCATATGTTTTATTAGGCAGTATAGTCAATCAATTCAATATTTCTTGTGACATTGTTGATTCGTAGGTATGATTTGATTAACTTCAAGCTTTGAAACTTAACTGCACGAGAGGCAAGCTATGGCGGCATTTATAGTCAATAGTATTACGTAAACAATCCATACATTTGGAAAACGAGGAATCCATCTGTTTTTCAAATAGTCTAACACTTCAATTGCTCTTTTGGTCTCCTTTGGTAAGCATTTTCTCACAATCTTTAGCTCATAAAATAACTCATCCCCATCAATATCAGAGTCCATGTTATGTCTCAAAAAAATTTCAAGCTTATCACAACAAGACTTCAAATAATCATCATCTGCAATATGTAACTTGTGTAAATCAAATAAAAATCCAAAAATATCTTCATATTTTTTAAATTGTTCAAATCTACTATTGAATAAATAAACGATCAACTATATATAGAAATAATAAACTCATAAGATTCTTCGAGTTGAATGTGTAATCTCTTCACTAGCATTTTCATCAAACTGCTTCTTTTTGTAAATAATACGCTTTTCAAAAATGTAGGTTCAATTTTCATATGAGCAGCAATTTCTTTAGCAATAATCTTATCAGATTCAAATCTAGTTTCTCTATAGGTCTCAAAGAAAAAAACAAGTGCTTTCAAATGACTAATAGCAGCATCAATAACTATGTATTTACATTGCAACATTTTGCTCACTCTATTAATGGCAGATAAAATATTGTACAAAATAACCATGCCAAATAATAATTCAAAATCCATGATATATGACAATAAACTTTTAGCATGCTAAATGTGCTAGGATCGTCAACTTGTTTTCATAAAATTATTAAGCGACTTTAATTTTTGAGCTTGAAATGTGTGCCTTAACACATTCCAACTTGACTTTCCCAACATGTTTGTGATAGCGGCAGAATTCGAGCCTTTTACATTATCTTCTGAAATTTTCCGTCGCTTTGCGAAAATGAAAACAATATATATATCGTTATGCAGATTCGAAAAGATTTAGCCTTTAGACAATAATTTGCCATATCACAAAGTGAAAGATTAAGATTATGACAACCACATGGTGTGTAGAAAGCTCTTGGATTTACTTCTAATACTTTTTTTTGTACACCTTTATGCTTTCCTTTCATATTCGAACCGTTATCATAACCTTGACCTCTTAAATCACCAAGATCAAGTTAAAGTGTTCTTAAAGCATTTATTAATTTATCAAATAATCCTTGTCCTGAGGTATCCTCCACTTTCAGAAATCCTAAAAAGAACTATTCTACTTCTTTGGATTTGCGAGACATCCACACATCGTATTGTGAGAGACATTTGTTCTTCATGACTTATATATGGTGTACAATCAAGTATAAGCTGAAAATATTTTGCTTCTCCTAACTTTTTAATAATCTCAGTCTTTATTTCACACACTTAATATAAAGTATAAATTATTTAAATTTTTGCATTAAGATAATGATAATGAATTTCATTTTCTGAATCAGCCGGGGCGTTCTTTCGATATTAGTTGAGCTTCGGCAATCCATTTCAATTATACCGAAATTTATTATTTTCTTCATAAATTTTCTCGATACTCATGAAATGTAGAATTATTCTTGCAAATAAAGTAACAACGAAACTATTCTCCACAAAACTTATATCTAATGTTCTCTATCTTTGTTGATTTGATCTTTGTACTTTATCAATTGTCAAATTCTTTTGTAATCATTTAGTTATTAATATTACCATGTTCTGCATGTGCTTTCATTCTTAGTTTCGACTTTTGAGCTATAGCGATATTTTTCCAATCATTAGTTCATTCATTAGCTAATTGAAAAGTATTTTTCTCTTGCTTAAATAACTTACAACAAAAACAAAATACTTTATCCAATGAAATTGAGTAAACCAACAATTTTCTGATAGTCTTCTCACCATTTGATAAATAACGAGTGTAATGTGTAGAAGATAAATGTCTATTTTCTGATTCATTAGGAGGTATCCACTTTTACAACGGGGGGCCCTCTTTTCACCACTTGTGTCTATTAAATTTTGATCAATAATTTTCTAATTTCTGGATCTGTAATGTCTAAAAACGAAGGAACAACATGTGTATCTAAATCATCTTGTTGTTAATTCATATTTTCCTCAATTATCATGCGGATTCATTCACTTATTTTCGCGTTCTTAATTTATTGTTCACAATCATCCAAATCTTTTTTATTTACTAAATTATCCCCCTCTTCATTAATATCTTTTTCATCTTGAACATTCTCATATATTTCCTTGTCAACATTACTTGTATTACTAAAAAATTTGTCTATAGCTCTCACTTGAGATTGTAAAAACTCCTCAGTTTTTATTTTTTTCTTTCTTTTTTCATATCCAGACAAATACTTTATAGTAGACATAATAACTTAATTCAATATCAATTCAATATAAAACTTTAAATTAGATCAATAATGATAGAACATGAGAGAATCTTGATAAATTTGATCAAGCGAACATGTCTTCTCTTTTTTTGATTGAAGCCCATAATAAAAATATAAAAATAACAAAATTATTATTTGATAAAATATAAAATAATCAAATAAAAATACGTTAAAAATTAAATAATAAATTATTTCATACATGATCGGATTAATGAAGATTTTTATGCATTTGTTTTTGCTCGTAAAAATAGGAACTCTAATTTTCGAAGAGAAACCTTAATATTTTTGAATGGAGAGAAACTCGGATGTTGAAGAGTGATTTGCTTTTTAACAAAAATAAGATCTCATCGCATGAAGTGTCAGCGTTGAAGGAGTTTGAAAAGACATATCGTTTAATGAAGTGGGGCCAATGTGAGACTTCCTTTATTGTATTTAAAGTGAAAGTCTTTTTGAGAGCTTTATTACATTTAACGTGGGTTTTTTTTAGAGCCGTTAACAACCAAATTTTTTATTATATTTAATTAATTATAATTTATAAATATATATAATATTTTATTATTTCAAAGGCCCACTATAAAGAGTGGGGCCACTAGGCGGCGACCTACCACTGCTATATGCGGGCGGCGCTCTGGAGAGCCACTATTACATTGCCATGTGGCACAATATTCCATATTAACCCTTATATTCAATTAGATCCAGAATAAATCTGCTTAAGTTTTAAAGATATATGTCATAATGGATATCATATTGAGACCACATATGACAATAATAAATAATATTTTGCATCACTCATATCGTTTCAAGCCAAAAGCTTGTAGTGGAAAATTTGCCTACTTTTTATTCAGAATTATATTATACCACAATAACAACAATTGAATTAAATATGGTGATGAGCGAGCTCTCTCGCCCCCAAAGAATATGTTATGCTTTGGCATGATAGACTTAGGCACCCAAGGTCAACAATGATGAGGTTAATTATTGAAAATTCACATGGATATCCATTAAAGAACCATAAGATTATTTTGTACAGTGATTATCCATGTACTGCTTGTTCACAATGAAAATTGATTGTTAAACTATCTCATACAACAATCCTTATTGAATCCCCAATATTTTTTGAACGAATCCAAGGGGACATATGTGGACGATTCATGGACCATTTAAAACCTTTCATGGTGCTAATAGATGCCTCATCTCAATGGCCACATGTATGCTTGTTATCTACCCGCAATGTTGCATTTTCCAGGCTCCTTACTTAGACCATAAGGTTACAAGCATGTTGCTTTTTGAAAAATAAAGCAATCCCACATCGGTTAGATGTGGGATTTGCTCCATCCTTCCCTCCTATAAAAGGGGGATCCCCATCTATTATAAATCACACCTCTCCCCATCCACTTAAGGTTATTTATAGTATTGCCCAATTGCTTTTGGTATTTACTTTTTGCCTTAATTTCTTAGGAAATTAATTTGTGGCCTTAAGTTTGTATTTTTATCTTTCATTAGTGGGAGTTGTTCGTTGACGTTCGAGGACGTAGGCTATTGTCGAACATCGTAAATTTATGGTGTTCTTTATTTGGTATTATTTTCTGCTTTAGTTGTCATTATTTTGTATCGGGTTTGCGTTATTTCAGTGAAGTTACTATTCATTGTCGGTATACTATTCACATTAATAATGCGTACATTCACATTAATAATGCTGTTGTTAATTTGGGGAAAAACTAACCGGATTTTCCCAACAATTGGTATCGAGCGAGTTCGGCGGGTATGCTGCGTAGTTTGTAGTGTTATCGATCTTCCACATCGGAAAAGGTTCCTTTGGGCTTTTTGGCATTTTGCTCTAGTTTTTAGGTATGCTGCAGTTTGCGGCTTTAATACGATCTTCCACATCATAAAAGATTCTATTGAGATATTGACATTCCGCAGTGACAGCTATTTGTTGTAGAAATGTCAGAATTTGAATCTAGTGCACCATCAACCTCTACACCGAAAGGATTCTCATCAAGATCAATGGTGATATGCGAATTTGATGTGGAGAAATTTGATGGCACGATAACACGGCATGTGGCGGTGTGAGGTCTGGGGACAACTCAAGCAGAGGCTTGATGTTGCATTAGAAGAAAACGGACCGAGAAGATGTTGATGAGAAAGGTGGGCGAATTAATCGTTTAGCATGTAGTGCGATTCGATTGTGTCTCTCGAGCCCCGAAATATTCGTTTATGAGAGAAGCGTGCTGCCCAGCGAAGTTGTGGAAGGAGATGGAAGACGAGTTCATGAAGAAGAGAGCAAAGAACGAGCTACATCAGAATGAAGTTGTACCGCTTCCAGTATAAACCAGGTACCACTATGAATGATCACATCACCATATTTGATTCATTAGTAACTGATTTATTGAATATATATGAGAAAGTAAGTAATGTTGATAAGGCTTTGATATTGTTAGCTTTCATTCATGATGAATATGAACATCTGTGGTAGTATGTTGGTAGGAAGAACGATAACTAAAGTAATTACTTCTCTGTCTTCTAATGAGATCGAGAAAAAAGATAGAATTAGAATACAGGAGCTCAACTGGTGAAGCCCACACTGTTCGAGGTCGTAATCAAAGCCGAAAACCAAGGAGAAGGGGAAGATCTTAGTCGAGCAAACTTGCGAAGATGAATATGCCTTTTGTCACGAAAAGGGCATTGGAAGAAAGGTGTCGAGCGCATAAAAAGAAAGGAAAGGGTGCATCTGAACCATGTGTGGCTGAAGATGATAAGTCAGATTTTTCATTGGCTTATGTGTCATAAGTGACTAGTACTGATGAATGGTTGTGTGATTCAGTCTGCTCATTCCATAAGTGTTTAAAAAATGAGTGGTTCTTCAACTTTACAGAACTTGATGGTGGTGTTGTCCATCTGGCAGACAATCAACCTTACAAGATAGTTAGGATCGGTTCAATCGGTTTGAAGAATCATGATGCAGATTAGAGCTAGGGTGTTGAAGCCAGGATGTTAGGTACATTCATGACTTGAAAGAATCTCATTTCTTTAGGGATTCTTTGGTCAAAGGTTTCACTATCATTTATTCGGAATGGGATTACGAGTTGTTTAGGGAGCACTTGTGGTGATGAAGGCGCCGGGAGAAACAACATGTACACACATCAAGGCGGCGCTGCGGTGGGGACAACAACAACGATGTCGGGAGGCCCAGGACAAAGTAGTTGAGATGTCCAGGTTATGGCATATGAGACTTGGACATGTTGGAGAGAAATCTTTGCAAACGTTGGCTATGCAAGGATTATTGAAAGGTGCAAAGACTTGCAAGCTGGATTTTTGCGAGCAACGTGTTATGGGAAAGCAAAATAGGGTGAAGTTCGACACATATCCATATCTTGAAGGTATATTGGATTATATTCCTGAATCTTATGAGACCAACGAGCGGCTTCCTTGGGAGGTAAACATTACTTTGTTACATTTGTTGATGACTTTTCCAGAAGAGTTTGGGTGTATACGCTGAAATCCAAAGATGAGGTGTTTGAAACATTTCTTGTATGGAAGAAAATGGTGGAGAACCAGACAGGGAGGAAGATTAAAAGTCTTTCCGTCGAAAAACGTAGTGCGAGAATACTCCGAAATGATCAATTTTGATGATACGTAGAATGAGCATGTCTCGACACTTCTGATTAGAGATACACCACAACGGAATGGGGTGCTTGAGGCATCGTCGAACGCTTCTTTGGAGAAAGTTCGGTGGAATGTTGTGTCAAGTTTAGGCAAAGCAGTTCTAGAGCAGAAATTTCATTGTATGCAAGTCATCTCGTGATCACCCATCGGTACTAAATGGCGAAGACACCCTTAGAAGTATGGTCTGGAAAACCTGCAAATGATTATGATACTTTACGTGTATTTGGTTCCACTGCTTATTATCATGTAAAGGAATCTAAGTTGGATCAAAGGGCTAAAAAGGCATTGTTTATGGGAGTTACCTCGGGTGTCAAGGGATACCGACTATGGTGTCTATCTTCGAAGAAAATTATTTCTAGCAAGGATGTTACTTTTGATGAATCTGCCATGTTGAAGAAAGGTAACAACAAATGGTAAAGTGTCAGAGAACACTTTTCGGCCCAGCCGAGAGGAAGAGCGCAGGTGGAGGGGTACTCGAAGCGAGGTGGAGTTTGGACGACTTATTTAAACCGGTTAAGAGGAGCTAGCGAGACGGATCATGAAGCGGTCTGTTGGAGAGGAAGAGGTTTCAAACGAAGAACCTCAACAGCAACAGGATTTACCAATTGCCATCAGAAGGCCAAGAAGAGAGATTAGGAAACCTACTCGGTTTGAAGATATGGTGGCTTATGCATTTCCAGTGGTAGAAGAAGGTATACCTCAGACTTTTCTTGAAGCAAATAGTAGTCCGGATAAAGAAAAGTGGAAGAAAACTATGGATGAGGAAATAAGTCCACTTGTGAAGAATCACACTTGGAAGCTAGCTAGACTACCAAGGGAAAGAAGGAAATTGGTACAAATGGGTTTATGCTCGAAAAGTTTCCAAACAAGAATAGCGTTCGCGACAAGGCAAGATTGGTAGCTAAAGGCTAGCATTTCGAGTAGAGAATTGGCTGATAGAGAGTATTTACTATACGTTGTGAAACATTCCTCCACTCGTATTTTGTTAGCCTTTGTAGCCTGATTTATTATGGAACTAGTTCAAATGGACGTAAAAGACAACATTCTCACATGGTGATTTGGGAGAAATCGTATAACTCGGCCGGATGGTTTCTGAGATTCTTGGAAAGAAAATTGGGTTTGTAAATTGAGCAAATCGTTATATGGTTTGCGGCAATGGTAAGAGCGATTAGTATAGGCGATTTGATCGAGTTCATGATAGACGGAACTACACGAGGAAGCCGGTTTTGATCATTGTGTGTATTTTGCAAGCTCTGAGATGGATATTTCATATACCTTCTGCTTGTATGTTGATGACATGTTGATAGCATCAAAGAATCAAGGAGATATCTGCAGTTGAAGGCTCAAGCGAGCAAGAGTTCGAAATAAAATATTTGGGTGAAGCCAAGAAAATTCTCGGCATGGAAATAGCAGGAAGACGGGTGAGAGGGCACACTGTTTAACTCAAACGTGTTGAAGAGAGGTACTAGCGGCTTTGGTATGTCTGAGAAGACCAAACCTGTAAGTACCCCACTTTCTCCTCATTTCAAGCTTAGTGCTTCACAGTGTCTAAAGACAGAAGAGGAACATGAATATATGTCAAAGGTTCCTTATTCAAATGCAGTGGGTAGTTTGATGTATACTTTGGTATGTACAAAATTTTGACATTTCACATACGGTTAGGTTTGTGGCAGTACATGCATAATCTGGAAAGAACATTGTAAGCCGGTGAAATGGATTCTAAGGTACATTCGAGAAAACCTTAGATGTTGGTTTGATATTTGAGAAGGATGATATGGTTGGTCGACATGTAGTTGAATCTTTGCTGATTCAGTTATCTTTAGTGATCTTAATACACGTAAAATCCAACTCGCAGTTTATTTGTTTTTACTCTTACAAGCACAAGTTAGTTGAAAGTCTACTTCTGATCAGTGGCCCTTGTCTCTGACGGAGCGGAGTATATGGCGATGGCCCGAAGGCGAGTTAAGGAAGCAATATGGCTCTGAGGGTTGCTTGATGATTTGGGGTTGGTCGAGAAACGGGTTCACGGTGTTTTGCGAAAGCCCAGGCTATTTATTCATTTAGCGAATAACCAAGTTTATCATGCATGAGCGAAGCACCATTGATGTGAGGTATCATTTTGTCGCGGTAAATCATTAGAGAAGATTGAGTCTTAGTTAAGAAGATCCAAGACTGATGATAATCCTGTAGATATGTTAACTAAGGTGGTGACAACGATAAAGTCCAATCATTGTTTAGACTTGATCGACATTGCAAAAGTTTGATTGCGTCGTTTAGCGCATTTGGAGGCGTTGCAACTTTTGTTTAAGAGAAGTTTTGAGATGGGATTCCCTTATTTGTCAAGGTGGAGATTTGTTGCTTATTGAAAAATAAAGCAATCCCACATCGGTTAGATGTGGGATTGCTCCCATCCTTCTCTGTAAGGGGGATCCCCATACATTATAAATCACCACGTCACATCCATAAGGTTATTTATAATATTGCCCAATTGTTTTGGGTATTTACTTTTTACCTCAATTTCTTAGGAAATTAATTTGTGGCCTTAAGTTTGTATTTTTCTCTTTCATTAGTGGGAGTTGTTCGCTGATGCTCGAGGACGTAGGCTATTGCCGAACCTTGTAAATTTATGGTGTTCTTTATTTGGTATTATTTTATGCTTTAGCTGTCATTATTTTGTATCGAGAGTTTTGCGGGTATTTCCGGCAAGTTATATTCACGGTCGTTATACTATTCACATGAATAGTAAAACACTATTAACATGAATAGTAACATTTGTTAATTTGGGGAAAACTAACCCGGATTTTCCCAACAAAGCACATTTTTCAGATTATCCAATCAAGAAGATCTGTCTCAATAATGCTAATAAATTTATATCTAAAGCCTTTGATGATTATCACATGTCAGTTGGAATTGAGATGGAACATCTGATTGCTCGTGTATATACACATAATGGCTTAGCAGGCGCCTTTATCAAACAACTCCAACTGATTGCGACCTTTACTTATGAGGACAAATTTACCTATTTATGCTTGGGGACATGTGTTGACTAGACCAAAACATCTCCTAGAGTAAATCATTTTCAATATTGGTTTTGGCCTAATATACTGCAAGTGCACAGGTCGACAAGTAATAAATTGGATTTAAGTCCAGATATCGATCCCACAGAGATCTCAAGAATTCTAGATCAACTACCCTGACTACTCAAGCTCCATACTATTTGGACTATAAAATGACATTGTGTTCCAGCTTAAGAAGCTGTAAATTATACAAGTATATAATAAAAAGAATGAACAATCGAATAAACTGAATCCAAAGAATAATGAATAACGAATAGTTAAGAAAATAAATGGAAACTGAGTAATTATCGTTTAGAGTACACATTAAGATCAATGCTATTGTGAAGTATCAATTCCTGTTGTTAACACTGTTAATTTTGCTTGTGTATTTCAGGTTTTAAAATCTGTCCAAGGCGTTTAGTAGTACAGCTGGATCTCTCCACACTCCACATTTCATTATCTAATTTTTACCTGATCCTCTCGAATACAGGGAATGAGATAACTACTTTTTAACAGGGACTTCCTAATTATGGGTATTTTTAACTCGCGATCTTGTACACGTTTCCCCATAATTTATCAAACCTTAACTCCCAAGTTATCAGTCAAGCAAGGATATACAACTCAGGGGTTACTCTTCCTCAAATTAGAGATAGATCACCCTCTCCTTGATTAGATCTCGGCTAACACGGGATTGACACCTTGCCGAATTAGGGTGAACTCTGCTTCTTGTTTAAATTATTAACTACATTCGACTCATTCTTGATTTCAAATTGAAGAGGATTTATCAGTAAACTCACAAAGCTCATTAGATCTCTAATAGCGGGTTAATATACCTTCAAAAATGTTCTGCTCCCGAGATTGTCATCTCGTGTCCACTCGGAGGACCTCCTTGAAATCGAGCAATGAAGCGATTCTTAATACGGGTATAAAGCCCGATATTCGGTCAAGCATTAAACCATGCAAAGTAAATTCATTAAATTGAAATTCGCAATTTCTGCTGGAAACAATACGGGAAAAGATAATTTCGACAATAGCATTCACTTAATGGAAGATTTGGGTTCCTCAATTCTTGAATTACACCTCTGACATTCCTCTGATCATAAGAATAAGCGCATTATGAAGCTGGAGGCCGAATTCCGAGAGTATGCGAACTTCAAAACATTCAGGTAGTAATTTGAAAGAATTGAATTACGCATTAAACACGCTCAAAAGATAACATCCAGTTCAATAAAATAACGAAACTAAAACGATAAATCTAATCTCTAACTTATCAACATTGAAAGAAAAGAAAAAGAAAATAAAACTAAAGAAAAATAAAGAAAATGAGCCTTGGCTACCAGGACCTCGTGCGTGCCGCCGTAAACTCTTTGTTTATGGTTTGGGTAGCTGCGTATTTCTAGGGTTTCTCAGTTGGGCCTAATCCCGTGCGGTCTTTGTGGATTTAGTGGTGGCCCATGTTAATGTTCGGTGCGACTTCCGTCCCTTGTCGCAGCCCGGCATCCATGTCGCGACATCGATCTCACGTCGCGACATGCATGGAAGCCGCAGCCTTCAACTAGTGTTCGATGCGTGACGCCGATCATGACCGACATCGCCGTACCCATGCGAGGTTTCAATTGATATCTCTTGATGTCGCGACGCCGATATCTTGGCGACCTGTTTCCGATCATCACGCAGCGCTATTTGTTGTCGCCGGATGTCCGATGTCAATCTCTTGTCGCGACATCGGCCCCTAGTTGGCCGGGTTTCAATCTTGTAAGCGCAGCGCTCTTTCAGGCGGATTTGCTCTTAGTGTTGCATTATCAATTCTTTGTCGACATCATCTCATGTATTTATGACGCTATTGAAGTCATTTCGGCGATGTGCGACTGTCAATCTTGCCGACACGTGAACAGCTCGGGTTCGCCAGATGGTTACTGGTAGCGACATCAATCTCTTGTCGCGACATCAACTTTATTCTCTGGAGGCTTCAGCTAGTGTTCCTGATGTCGCGACCTCAACCTCTTGTTGCGACATCACTCTTAAGGAACTGCAACCTTCGACTGAGCAAGTCTCATGTCGCGACCTCGATCTCCTGTCGCGACATCACTTTAGTTCTCTGGAGGCTTCAACTGGTTGCACGATGTCGCGACCTCATTCTCTGTCGCGACAATAGGTGGTGGAAATCTATGATTTCATCTTTTCACATCTATCATAGCGTCCAGCGCTTCTCTTATCGCGACCTCCGTTTCTTGTCGCAACATCAACCTTTGTCGCGACATCATGATGTTGTCGCGACATCATTTCTTAAGTTTACCTTTCGATCCTCAATTGCACATCTTGTGATCCACTGTCGCATTGCATCAAATTTCCTTTATACTCACGATGTCGCGACCTCATAACTTCTTTGTACAAACCCAAACTACAACATTAGTTAACCCGGTTGCTTTCATTTACGCTCTTGCTATTTTACGCATTTTTTACCTCCGCTTGATTCTTTGCATTTTCCACTTTGCATTTTCTTCTTTCTTTTATACTCCTGCAAATAGCAGTTGGTGAGTTTTCTTCATATTTTGCATTTTAATTATTCATTTTTACATTGATAATGAGAAAAATGGACTAAAAATAGATGACTTTTAAGCTCATCAAACTCCCCCAAACTTAAAATTTTGCTTGTCCTCAAGTAAAGAAAAAGAAAGATTTGTTTGTCCTCAAACAAAATAAAAGAAAATTTTAAGGACATTTTTTACGGTTTGTTGCGGTGGCATTGATTTAATTGAAATCCTGATGTATGCATTATTTTTACGTACATCTAGCTTTAAGTCGAGTTCAAAGTTAGTTTCTACTTTTCATAGTATACAAAACTAAAGTTTGTTGAAATTGTTTTTCTTTCTTATAATCATTAGATCCTTTGTTGAATGATAGATTATTTTCCTTTCTCATTTTCATGCGAAAAATTAAATTAACTCCCACAAGTCCTTCACGGTTTGATTGTTTCTATATTTCCAAATCCCATAAGTTTTGTTTTCATATTGATCTCAGCCAATGTAGGTGATTCCTTCCCGGATCAATCAGGTCTTTTGGGCTTGTATTGTTAGGCTTGGGTAATGGGTAGGATGGAAGGAATTTTTAGGTTAAGATTACCTTGAAACTTTTCTCTCCTCTTCTGCCCTTTCTTTCTTATAGTTTCTCTAACAAACTCCCCTAAACTTCATGTTTAAGACATCTCTTTGATTTCTTCAATTCAGAACTGTATGCCCCCTATTTCTCACTTGTAATTCCACTGGGAAAATTTCCTTTGTTTGTCATGTTCGGGTATAGAGCAATGTTTGCTTTTTGGCTTTCTTCTCTTAGCGAACTTTGGGTTAGTAGCTCTCATACGGATGGCATTAGGGTACTAGGTGTTGAAACTTACCCTAAGAACTTAATTGTTCAAGAGAGTTAGGCCACAAGATAAAACTTATCCCTATAAGCCTTCTTTTCTATTGCATTTTCTGCTCTTTGCCTTTTTCTTTTCATTCCCTTTTTGAGTTCCTCAAAAACATATACTCCCCCAAACTTCATTTCTTTCTTCCTCCTTGAATTCTTGGGTAATCATAGGTTCTTTACTGAAGGATTGATTTCTTAGGATGAGTTGGGGTTTCCATTGGTCTATTTTTGAAAAATAAGCTTGTTGACTGATTTCTGGAACTAAGGTATGCATCGACATATGAATAGGGATGGCTAGAATGACTCAAGTATCCGAATGCTTTGCATGTGCTGTCCATTTGCCTCACCTTGGATTTGCCTTAATCAATAATCTAACAAATTCTATAATTTGGATTGAGCAGTTGTGACTAACCATAAAGTACCTTGACTCATTTTGTTGATGAGTAGTTAAATTAATTGATATTCACGGGTTCCTTGACATTGTTCATACCCACCAATTCGAAAAATATGTTTTGTTCCTTCTATTGTATTACTTTCCTCTAATGCAGATGCTGATTAGACTTTAGTAGCTTTTGCACCTTGTGTTTCAATTAAGTTGTATTTATTTGCCCTTATTCATGAATTTTTGCATTTCAGCTTATTCCTAATCTAGCACTTCATTGATTCAGCTATGACATCTGGTTTTGATACGGAACTAATTCTGCTAATTTCCTAATCATGCAATACCAAAGCAACATAATATTGAACAAACAAATTCAAAATAGCATGCACACAACAATTCAATTCAAGTTTCTTATTTTATTTCGGATTCAGGTACAGATTGAATTACAATTCAAGTAGAATAAGAAGGTAAGAAGGTTAGAGCGAGGAGAAGGTCTACATTTTTTCTTTTGAAATAGCCGGGAGCAAAGATGTTGGGGATCTAGGTCAGTGTACCTAAATGATGGGAATTAGAACAATTCTCTTCTTTCCTTTCTCTTTTGGTTTCCCTCTCCATTGTTCGTCAATGAAAATCTCATTAGAGAGAGATCGACCTTTTTGTTGACTCATCCTGCCTCTTCCCCCGAGGCCATTCGGTTGTATTCTCCATTTCGGTCATGACCTCACAAAAATTTGGAGAGATTGTGTTGATCGAGATCAAGTTCTCGGCCATTCTTTTTTGCTGTAGGACTTTGCTCTCTTTTGCTTCTTGTCTCTATCATTCAGTTTATTTTCAAATCCTCTGCTAAGACTTGTATAGGAACTTGAAGTCCTTGATCTGCTCCCCCCAAATTTGGCTTCTTGCTCACGTATCTCTCTTAACTATCGATGTTAGTAGTTGAGAATCCATCAAGCGATTGTTATAAAAAGCTTCATGACTTAGTTTGAGTTACGTAGCAGTTGTGATCTCTTTCCTTCATTTCTTTTAAACTCTTCCCCTTCTTTGCTAAAGGTACCTCATGTGTTCCTCTCTTAATTAGGCTCTTACTCCCCACTTCTTTGTTCTCTTCTTTTTGTAGCTCGATCTCATGCTCCTTTTCCTTCTGTTTAGCTCTTCCTCCCACTTCTTTGGTCTCTTCTTTTCAATTCTGCTTTTACATAAATGCCTTCTCACGAATTCACGCTTTGGGTTCCTCTTTGTTTTTCATCCATTCTCTTTTGCATGGCATTGAGAGCTTCCAGTATCGAACTATTCTCTTGTGCTCCCCTTGAGCTTTCTCCGTGTTGGAAATTTGCGATTGCACGGGAGGAGAAGCGAATTTAGGAATGGAGAGATCTATTGAGGTGCCTTCATCACCGCCCTTCATTGTCTGCCAAAAAATGAAATCATTGTTGTCGGTGGGTTTTACATTGCTCTGCTCCTTGATTAGCAGCTCTCACGGAGTCTCCTTTTCTAGTCTTCCCGTTTGGGCTTCATCTCTTTTCTCTACCGGCACCCACTTTTCTTGGTTTCTTGGTCCTTTCTTGAACTCTGTCGGAAAGTGGTGAAGCTCACAGGTACTTCTTCTTCGTTCCCATATTCCTTTCACCCGACCTTCAAACATAGAAACGTTGATTGTTCTTTGGGTGAGAATAAGACCTCTTTGTTCCCTTCATGATGCCTCATGATAGAATTCTCAATGACAACTCCTATATTGATCTTGTATCCTTTTAGGATGGCATACAACAACCTGTATTCTGCCCATTGCACACATGTTTTGTTGGAACCAAAACAGAAGCCAGGAAGTAGAACCATACCTTCGCTTCCTCAGTTAGGCTTCCCCTGTTCACTGTTCTTGGCCTTCCTTCTTCTTGGTTTAGTTGTACCTTACCATTAGTGAGCTTCTTGTGACCTTTCCAATCTGGTTTAAAAAGTTTCTTAAATTTGGAACCATGCTTGTGCTTGCCATGCCATAGGAGCCTCGTTGATGGCCTTAGTTTATGAAACCTGCATCTCTAACGAAACCGCTCCATCCTTCCTTCCTACCAAATTTGAAATAAAATTCTCTTAAGGCGTCAGATACCCGATTTTTGGTGTGCGCAGACTCTCCCACCCTCTCTCGTTTATCATCTCCTCAGCATGCAACAGATTTTCAATCTCCTCTTCGCGATAAACTCTTTGTTAAGATAATATTTTTTCCATCGATGCGCCTGGTCCCGACACGAAATCTTCACTTCTTCTTCTTCTTCTCATCTTTCCCTTTCCCCTTTCTCTCTTTTCGAGAAGTCACGAGCTTCTGTAGTGTTTCTTATGGCACCTCCGCTTGTTCTTCCCGATGAATCTCATCTAACTCGTTTCTTCACAGTTCTTTTCAAGTTGTTCATGTTCCTCATAATCTCTGCTTCAAAGTTGTGTGGACTAGAGGGAATTTTTAAATATTGAAACCGAAGAAAGCTTTTCGAAGATTTGGTGCTGTGGTTTTCTGGTGGGTCGATCTTAAGGAGGAAGAAGGTGAATAGCTATGTGGTTTGGGAAAGTGAACAGAAGGTTTCAAATAATATAATCTAATCAATGTTCAGGCTAATTATTTGCCTATTAAAAAACACATCGCGACTTCAATTTTCGCGTCTTTTTATTTGAGATAATTGAATTTAGGGCTTTTTAAAGTGAGTGAGTGGCACCTGTCCTTCTTTATGTCGTGACATACTAAGTTTGTCGCGACATAACTACAGTTTTCTAGGAATCGTTTGGATTTTCATGTCAGCGACATCTATTTTTTCATTTTGAGACTTAATCTGGTCGCGACTTCACAAAGTAGGTGTTGCGATATACCTTCTTCCTTCAATACTACCAGCTTGCCTTTCAAAACAGGTCAATGACATCAATGTTTTGTCGCGATGATCACTTATGTCGACATAACCTTTCAGAGCGACCTAAGCCCTTAACTCAATGATCTCAAGAACCTTTTCTCTTATCGTTCTAACCCTTTAGACATTACTCGCATATCCAAGCAAAGATTTAACAAACAATTCAAGCATATCTACATAATCAAGTTATAAGGCTGCCACCCCTTTTTCTCATGTCAGGACTTCTCCTCAAGTCACGAATTGTTCCCTGATCGCCTTTGCCATTCATGTTCGGAACCTTATATACGTGTTTAACTAATATTCAAGAAAATCTAATTAAACTACAATCGATTTCTAAAATTAAATTTATCCTTATAAAAACAAATCACCTAATTTAAGCAATTAAAAGAAAATATCAAAACTTAGTAAACCGTAAATTAACCTTACGGGTCGCCTCCCATTAGGCCGCCGCTGAAATCCCAATCGACTCATTGCCGTGGTACTTCTTCTTTCCTCAAGAACCAATAGTTCTTCTATTTTCCTTCCGTTTAGGATAATGCTTTAACTCTCTGTCCATCGACTGAATTCTTCTCCGCATCGGCCCTCGTCACGCCTCCAAATGTGTGACTGACACCACATGTATGGCCCACTTTAACTGATTTTAATTTCGAAACAATTTCGCCTCTAAATTAAACAAAGGTAACCTCGTTCCTCTCTCGAACTATTTTCAAAATTCTCCGATCATGCCATTTCTTTTGTCTCGTTTTCAGATATTCTAGTATTATCATAGGTTTCATTTCTCGCTTCTTCCACCTGCATACTGAGCAATCTTTCTTCCTTTCGCAGCTCTTAAAATCGAAGTTTAACTTCTCACGGCCCACATTGCCTCAGATTCTAATTCAAGAGGTAGATGACATGGTTTACCAAAAACAACTCAGCTGGACATTCCACCGGGGTTTCAGATGCAATCTGTAAGCCCAAAGTGCATCATCGTTCGAAGACTAATCCTTCCCGCCGAGCTCACGCCTGGGCATTCTTTCGATCTCCCGCTGGAAATTTCGCTGTCCATCGGGTCCGGGATGATAAGCTAAACTCATTACATGCTCATCCCATACCGCCATGAGTTTTGGTAAATATTTTGGCTTTGCAAAGGGGTTCCCCTCATCACTAATGATAACTCGCGCCCAAACTTCGCTTCAAAATATTCTTTCGCAAGAAACTCACAACCTGTATTAGCATCATTCCTCGACAAGCCATCAAGTTCCACCCGCATTTGAAACGTGAATCTTACCGCTTAGCAGATGCATAGTTTCAAATGACGCGGGAAGGGTCCCATAAAATCTATTCTACATCAAAATTTGTATCACCATAATAATTGAGGGCATTATCTCTCAAACATCGTAACACTCACCACCACGAATATATGTTACGCGTTTTACGATATTTCCAATCTTTTCGCATCTATCACACAATTCTTAACCCACTCAAGACAATCTCCTCGAAGATAAGGGCCAATAAAATCCTCGATCAAGATTTCACGGGCCGTTTCTTTCTCCGTAAAAATGTCCCCATATGGTGATGCATGGCATTCATTTATAATGTTGTCTTGTTCACTCTCTCGCACACATCTCTATTATCATGTCAGCACCTCTCAATAATAAATAACATCCCAAATATAATACTCCGGCCGCTACTCGAAGTTTCCTCTTCGCTAGAATGACTCAAGGCATTACTCCACAAGCCAAATAATTCACACTATCAGAATACTAGGGAAGTTGGAATGAAACCTTAAACAATTGCTCATCCGAAGTTCTCTCGTTAAAATCACATTTTCCTCTTCATCATCGCTTTCTTTTCTACTCTTGACAAGGATCGCCTATCACATTGTCACATCCCTTTTTATCCTTGATTTCCAAATCAAATTCCCGCAAATAAGAAGACCCACCTTATCAATCTCGACTTAGCTTCCTTTTGACATCAAGTATTTGATCATTGCGATGATCAAGCAGGAATTACCACATGAGATCCTTAAAATGTACTCATTTAAATTTTTCACAAGCAAATACTATGGCTAGCATCTCCTTTCGCTTGTTGAGTAGTTCTCTCAGGTTTACTGGCGTCTTACTTAGCATAGCATAATACCGAATACTTTCTCTCTTTCTTTGCCCCAACACAGCACCCCCATGGCAAAATCAACGGGCATCACATTATTTCAACCCCGATTCCATTCCGTGCAGCCGCATTATAAAGCCATCAACTGGATCTTGATTTCTTCAAAAGCATCCTCGCAGGAGTCATCAAAATTGAACTCAGATCTTTTCCAAAATCCGCATGGTCCGCTATTTTTAGTAAAGTCTTTGATGAATCTCCCGTAAAATCCAAAGATGCCCCAAGAAGCTTCTTACTCCTTTTACTGTGTAGTGGTAAGAGTCTTGATAATGGATACTCAATCGGGTCAACTTCTAAATTCAAGAGCGTAAATTCCCATGCCCAAGCATCAAATACCTATGTCACCATAAATGGCATTTTTCCAATTCATAATGCTTCTGCTCGGGCATCTTTGAAGTAATCGCTTCCGCATTGTTTAAACATTGATCAAAGCCGATCCATACACAAGAAAATCAATCCATGAAAATTCCATCATTTCTTCAACCAATCCATAATATAGACATCATACACTGAATACCGAAAGATTACATAGCCCAAATGGCATCCTTCTAAAGGCAAAGGTGCCATAAGGGCATGTGAATGTGGTCTTCTTGATCCTCTCGTGCAATAGCAACTGATTATATCCTCGAGCAACGCATCCAAAACAAAAGTGAGAGGGTGTCCTCGCTAACCTGGCCCAACATCCGATCAATGAATGGCAAAGTGAAATGATCTTTTCTCGGTGGTCGCGGTTCGCTCGTAATCAATGCATACCTCCCATCCCGTCACTGCTCTTGTTGGAATCAATTCATTTTTCATTATGATCACAAGAGAAACCCCTTTCTTTGAACTACATGGATCGGGCTCACCCAAGGACTGCCTCAGTCGAAGATGTATAAAACCAAAGATTCAAAGAATTCGAAAAATTCTTTCGATCACTTCCTTCATCATCGATTCGCCTCCTTCGTGTTCCACAGATGGTTTCGGGTCTCTTCTAGCGTAATCTTATGCATGCAAATTGACGGACTGATACCCTTCAAATTCAACGGACCAAGCTAGCGATTCCTTATGCTTCCTAATATTTTCAGCAATTCTTGTTCCTCATCAATGAGTCCGGCCGAGATGATTATCGGTTTTTCTTGCAATTCTAAGTAGTATACTTTTAAATGACATGACAACTCTTTCAAAACTAGCCCTTCAGATCGGTTTCCTCGATGAATTTCCTCTTTTTCAGATTTTCCCATTATCGCTTCGCTTTTGTTTGCTCAACACGCTTCTATAGAATGAAAATCGCCGTGGGATGGAAATCGCATTGTGACATCTTCGCATACCGGGAATTCCATCTCTTCATCGATAAAACCGAGGTTACAATCATCATAACATCGTGGATCGAGTATAGACAAAATCACTATTACTATTGCAACTTTCCTTATCTCTGCTTCATTTTTCATACTTTTATCAAGTTAAAAACAATTTGGCTTCTTCTCCAACCTCAAGGTAAGAACTCCCGCATGTCAATCGTGTGGCAAATTAGTGAAGGTGGAATGGTCTTCCCAATAGCAGTGGGTACTTCGAGAATCTTCTTCCATGTCCGCATCGATGAAGTCTTATCGGGAAAACAAACTTCCCAACAGTGACCAATACATCTTCAATGACTCCTTCAGGTTTTACCATCGATCTGTCTGCCATTTGAAGAGAGCACAAACAGGAGTAAGCTCCCCAAACTTAGTTTCTTGGCAAATGCAAAGAGGCATCAAATTGATACTAGCTCCCGAGTCACAAAGCATTTCCTGAATTCAATTCCTCCAACAATACAAGGAACTCGAGAAGCTCCCGGGTCTTTCATCTTTAATGTAGTTCTTTCTGACATCAGACCGCATGGCAAGTGAGATTCACTATTCCTTCCTACTATTTTTCTTTCTTGCTCAAGATGTCCTTCGGGAATTCTCAGACAGAGTGGCATTCGAAGCTACCACTCGCAGAAAAGGCATATCGATCTCCAAAATGAAAGTTTTCAAGAACCTTGCGAACTGCTCCTCCATCCTCGACTTCCTCGCAGTTTTTGTGGAAATGGGACCGCAGGCTTGGATCCGATGTTCTTCCTTTCTACTCTTTCTTTTTCATTCTCCGCACCTTTCCCTTCTCTGGGCTTTCTTCTTCTTTCGCCGCTATCATTTTTCTCTTTCATCTCCCTTCTCTAACTCCTTCCCACTCCTGCCCGCACCCATGCGCCTGGGGTTCTTCCCTTGTGTCACTGGGAAGGCATCTTTCCTCCTGCTTTGGTGTGGTTGGGGCCACCGTCACTTGTGTCTCCGTTCTTCGTGACGACGCGCGGTGTTCGAAAAATTGAGAATTGGCAAGAAGCTTGCTTCCCAACTCGCACTTTGCTCATGGAGATTAAATGAATTTTCTATTATCCCCATGAATCAAAGACTGCTCTTCAAAAGATCGGGCCCTCCTCCGACTCGATATTCATTTTCAGGTTCATTTCACATTGAACCTGTGGCCGTCATAACCCCGTGAGGGTTCTCATTCATGCCTCGGGGCTCAGGAAGCTTCTCCACCATAAGAGAAATTCTCATGGTTCCTCAACGCCGGGTGATAATGTGTCGCAGTTAGCAATACGTTTAAAATGGTAGTTTCTCGCTCACCTGTGATAATTAACCTTCCTTCAAAGATCATAAAGATTGCTTCGCCATCCCTTTCAGCATTTCCTTCACAACTCTCTTTCACCGCTTCCTATTTCATGAGCAAAGCAGGTGTCTTTCTTTCTTACTTTTCCAACCTCAGGCATAATGGCATCCAACTCGCCTCCATGGCCGTCATCTTCGTCACCTCCATGATCCCCTTCCTCCGTTGTTTCCTTTGAAAGCTCGTATGAGTTTTCATGTTACATTTAGCCAGTCTCAATCAGCCTCTTCATTCTTCAACTTTTTTCGTCAATGCTCCACAAAGATGAAGCATCAATGATCCCTTTGATATATCATCATTCAAGGCATGATATACAATGTCCATCCGAGTCTTCGATCTATCCCATGCATCGACATCTTCTCAAGAACTGTCAATCTTCCTAAGCTACATACAAAGCTTTCATCTTTCCCTCATTGAACACAATGATTTCCCTCCTTCTTCTCGTGGTGAGGGTCTGGGAAAGAATATACCTAAGTAGCTCTACTAACTCCTCCCAAGTATCAATAACTATACATGGTAGTGATTCATACCATGTAGTCACGTATCTCTTAGAGATAATGGGAATAGATGCGCTTTGATGACTTCTCGGGTCTCACCTATTCAACTTCACTCAGATTAGCCATCCCGAGAAATCTTCCCGTGCTCGCTTGGGTCTTCTGGATGACCTAGAAACTGATGCTGTCAACCATTGTAATCGTTGCCGGCTTCGCTTCAAAATTATTAAGCATCAATCAGCCGGTCTCGATCACAGCATTCATCCTCAGAGACCGGGTCTCCGTAAGTCCCCATCAGACGTTGATCGGGAAGTCTTCTAGCTTCTTCTATATGTACCTCATCCCGACATCCCCGCCTCGTCTCGCCATGGCTGAGTTCTCGCCTCTTTATCTTTTCTCAAGCTTCCGAAAGTGTCCTCTCTAATTTCAGGTCACCGGAATCATTTGTTCGCTTCCATGCATTAAATTCATTCCCGAAATCAAACACAATTACATTAATAGATTAGTCTGATCAACAACATTTTCAATATGGTTTGTTAAAGGTTAGTAATAAAATAACCACCATTGAAAAGCTATTTTTGTTCTTTTCTTTAAACGCCCAGTTAGTATTTCCTTCTTTCGCTCTGAATATTGATTTGATCGACCCTTTCGATCCTCTACAAGAATCGCGCCATAAAATCCTGTCGACTTGCACCAAAACATCTCCTGTGAGAGTAAATCATTTTCTCATCGGGTTTTGGCCTAATATACCGTAAGTGCACAGGTCGACAAGTAATAAATTAGATTTCAGTCCAGATATCGATCCCACAGAGATCTCAAGAATTCTAGATCAACTACCCTGACTACTTGATGAGTTCAACTAACCATTGAAGACTGCAAAGGACTAGAATGGATGTCGCGACAAGGCCATGATGTCGCGACATCACAAGCGATCAACTCGAAACTCCGTATGGGCATAAGATTGCGTCGTGACAACTCGAACAACCGGGGCTCATAGGAAGCACTTTTAGCCTATGTCGCGATACGAGCTCGATGTCGCACAAAGAAAATCGAGGTCACAATCGGGAGCAGAACTCGTCCGCTACCTGAAATCCACAACAAAGTTATATCGGGATTAGCCCAACCGGAAAACCCTATAAATATCGCAGCCACCTGCACAGAAAAGCAAGCCCGAGGTGCATCAAAAGAGAGATCCGCAGCTCAGCTTCACTTTATTTTCTTTTCTTTCTTTTCTTTTCTTTTCTTTTCTTTATTTTATAAGATGTTTGTCTAGTTTTTCGCTTTTATTTTTGGATCTCGAATGTTATCGTTTTGCTAAAGTCAATACATGCAATTCAATTTATTTTCAAAATTACTACTGAATGCACGTCTGCATACCGGGATTCGATTATTTCAGCTTCTAATGGGTAGCTTATTCTTTCGAATGTATGATGTCAGTTCTCGTGTGATTTAGTAATTGAGGAACTCAACTCTCCATCTAGTGAACGTCAGAGTCATAATTGATTTTTCCCTCGAGTAATTTGCATCTTGTTCATTTTTGCCACGAATTTACTTCTCGATTATGAGTTTATTTGATTGATCTCAATATCGCCTTACTTCATACCCGTTAAGAATCAAGGCTGCATCTGAGCCAAGGAGGTCCTCTCCGAGTGACACAGGAAGACAACCCGAGAACGTATACTTTTCAAGGTATACTAACCTCGCTATTAGGGATCCTTTCAGTTTAGGAGTTCACTTAGATAAATCCTCTTCTCACTTGAAGTCAAGAACGAGTCAATGACTTACCCATTTAAACAAGGCAGATTTCACCTCAATCTGATAGTGAGGCCAATCCCGTTAGCCGAGATCTAATCAAGGAAAGGTCGATCTATTTTAATTTCGAGGAAGAGTAATTGAAGTCAGATATCCTTGCTCGACCGATAACTCTCGGGAGCTAAGGTGTAATACCCATAAACGGGTAATGGCACTGCAGAAAAAAAAATACCCAAATTAAGGAAGTTCTTGTTAAAAGTAGTTATCTCGCTCCTCGTAATCTCGAGAGAATCAGAAGAAGAGATAACCTTAAACGTGGAGTGGAGAGATCCACCGCACTACAAATGCCTGGATGCATTTTGAAACTCGAGATAATCTAAGAAATTAATTCAAAGATGAACTACGTGAACTGATCGCCGACTATGATCTGCTTTCTCTTGATGTGTCTTCCTATGATAACCTGCTCAAGATTCATTTTTTTGTAGGAATTTATTTTCCCCTTCATTTGTTTTATTTCATTTCTATTTGAATGTTCATTTCTTTTAACTAGTTGATTTCAATTTTCATGTCGAAACCCATATCAATTTATGGTCCAAATAGTATTAATTTCAGTAATGTGGTAGTTGATGAAAAATTTTCGAGATATCTCGTGGCCGATATCCTGACTCTTAAGTCCATTTTATTACTTGTCGACCGTGCACTTGCACTTATGACCAAACCAATAAATTAAATTGTTCTACTCTAAGAGATTTTCGGGTTATGATAGTATGATGTCAACAAGTCATGGCATCAAGTTGTTTCTGGGATTAGTTAATAGTCATTTGGAAATAGTGTCATAAATTTGTATATGTATTTTGGTCGGACATCAAGTTTTATGGCGCCATTGCCGGGGATTAGACAATAGTCCTCTGGTAATAGTGTCATCAATTTGTAAATGTCTTTGGTCTACTATCAAGTTTTATGATACACACGGATCGAAGGGATTTAGTAATCATTATTCGTATTTAAAGAAGGAAATACTAATTTGGACATTTTTAAAAGAAAAAGAACAAAAATAGCGCTTTCGGGCAAATGGGGATTTTTTGCAAATTACCGACCTTAACAAACCAAATTGAAAATATTTGTCGACCGCACTAACTCGTTAATGTTAGTATGTTTCTTGCTTTCGTGAACAAAGCTTTAATGCATAGGAACAGTAATATGGATCCGATCCCAGCAGAGCATGTAATTAGGAGAAAACACTTCGCTTCGATAAGATAAAGAAGGCAGAAAACTCCACCATGGCAGATGAAAGACAGAAACAGAATGGCGAGCATAAAGAAGCAATAAGACCTCCCAATCACGCATACAATGGAAGACTTCGAGACCAATTATTCAGATGAATACTATGATCGCATAACCTCTAGCTGAGGCCACACTCTTGAACCGGCCAAAGACTAATCACAATGGTTGAAGAAGATCGGGCCATCACATCCCATCGAGGGACCCAAACGAGCATCCGGGAAGATTTCCTTAGATGGCTAATACAAGAAGTTAAACGTGGGTTAGACCAGGTCATTAAACCGCACTGCTCCCATTCTCTTAAGGGATACAAAGTAGCCTACATGGTACGAGTCTTTACCATATGGGTCCGTCGACGCTGGGAGGAGCCGGGGCAGAGGCTTACTTTATGTAGATCTTTCCACCATCACCTCCGAGAGAAGGAGAGAGGATCATGTTGGTTCCAACAGTGGAGAAGATGAAAGCCCTACGTGCTCGGGAAAAGATTCAAGCGATTGGTCAAGAGATGTCCAATGCATGGGATAGACTCAAGACCCAAATGGATATCAGATATCATGCCTAAATGGATATATCAAAAGGAATCATCGATGCTTCAGCCGCGGAGCATTCAAACGTAAAGTGCCGAGGAGGCAAGGATCCATCGAGGACCTCGCCAATGCAATGGGGAAAACTCCTTCCGAGTTTTCGCAGGAACAATGTAGGAAAAGGGACTCGAACTCAGCAAGATGACAAATGGCCGAGGCTGTTGACGCCATTATGCATCGAATGGACAAGCAAGAAAAGAAGACATACACTGCCCATGAGATGAGCATGAAAGAGAATTATCAAGGGAAGGCCGAGAGAGCAATAGATGAACAATTTTATGATTACGAGAGGTTACATTCGGGTGAGCCAAGAAACTACCATTCAAACCCAATACTAACTCTTACCAATACATTATCATCCGACCGGTGAAACCATGAACTTCTCATAGTGGGAGGGGCGCTTACAAGGCCCAAGGCAAGGCCGTAACTCCTACGTGGTTATCAACAGAACTAAGATCCCAAAGAGCGTAAAGAAGCAGAAGGAAATGAACACAGAACGGGTATTTACTTCAAGGCCGAGGAGGGCCCTATCTTTCAAGAAATATGTTGCGCCTACGGGGATAATAAGAAATTACAACTCTATGAATGTGGTTCGCAGACCGGGAGCAACTGCTACCAATTTTCAAGTTTTCCAGAACACTACCAATGCAACCTTAAAAACCCGAGACATTGCGTGGTGGCAATCGGGGCCCTAACCTTGCAGAGCTGAAGAAAGATGCCTCCTGCGACACCAAGAAAAAATCCCAAGATCGCATGGTCAAGGGCAAAACAGGAGTGGGAAGGAGTTAGAGATGATGAAAGAAAAATGACAAAGAACGAGGAAAAGACAAATTAAAAGGAAGAAGAACTGAGAAAAAGAAGGAAAGAGTGGACCTAAGGACATCCAAGGCTCTGCACTGCTAAAGGCCTTCCCACAAATGGATCGCATAAATCAAAAATAGAAGAGCAATTTGATAAGTTTTTGAAAACTTTCCAGAAGCTAGAGATCAGTATGCCCTTGATCAAGTAGTGACTGTATGCCACTCTACGCAAAATTCCTTTAAAGACATTCTGAGCAAGAAGAGAAAGATCGTAGAAGAAGGGGATCATGGAATCTCAATCGCTTACTTGGCAAAGGCTCGAAGGAAAAGAGAATCGCCATAAAAGATGAAGGATCCGTGGAGTTTTACAATTCCTTGCATAATAGAAGGAGTTGAACTGTAAAGCTCTCGTGACTCGTGAGCCAGATCAACTCGATGCCTCTTTCTCGCTGCCAAATAATTGCCTGGGAGCTTACTTCTACCACCATTACTCTTCAAATGGCAGACATATCAATGGTAAAACCGGAAGGAGTCTTGGAAGATGTGCTGGTCACTGTTGGGAAATTTGTTTTTCCAGTGGATTTCATCATTCTAGACATGGAGGAAGATTCACAAGTACCCCTTCTATTGGGAAGACCATTCTTAGCTACTGGAGCTGCTCTGATCGATATGCAAAAAGGAGTTCTTACCTGAGGGTTGAGAAGAAGCCGGCCGCTTTCAACTTGATCCAGGCATGCACATGTATTAATGCATGCAGAAAATTCAATTTAGTTGATGAAGTCTATAACCTCAACCCTGGTGTTCAAAATGATTGTAATGATCAAATTTTATCAATGAAAAAGAGATGAATTTCCAAAAGATATCAAGATGATTACCTGATTATTCATACAACGATTTTCATTCTATAGAAACTGATGAGCATGACGTAAAGAAGAGATGAACAAGAGGGAAGTAATGAAAAGAAGAAACTCAACAAGAAACCACAAGAAGGGCTTGCGCAAAGAACTCGCAAGTCATTCGGCGGCATGTTTACTTAGAACCACCCCGCAGAAAACTAGTGATTATCTCCGCATCGAGTGATGAGGAGGAATTGAAGAATTACCGCAGATCTCAAGAAACATAAAGAGTCTATAGCTTGGTCCATCAAGAATCATGGTATCACCCATTTATCAGATGCACAAAATTTCACTGGAAGAAACTCAAGGCCAACTCGTAGAACATCAAAGGAGACTGAATCCCAGAATTACGAAGTAGTCAAGAAAGAGGTACTAAATTGCTAAATGCCGGTTTCCCATCTATGCAATCTCGCATAGTCTCGTAAGTCCAAACATGTGGTTCCAAAGAAGCGGTGGATTTACTGTGGATCCGCAATGAGAAAAATGAATTGATTCCAACAAGAACAAAGGATGTGATGGAGAGGGTATGTATTGATTACAGAGTTGAATGCAAAGAACTAAAAGATCATTTCGCTTTCATCGATCGACGTCGACAAAAGCAACAGGACACCCTCACTTTTGTTTTCTCGATAGGCATCAGATACAATCGCATCGCAATTGCACCGAGGGATCAAGAGAAGACTACATTCACACGCCCTATGGCCTTGCCTTCGCCGTAAGGATGTGCCATTCGGGCTATGTAATGCCCAAATTAAGATTCCGTAGGTGTATGATGTCTATATTCTCGATTTGGTCAAGAAGTAATGGAAATTTTCATGGATGACTTCACCTGTATGGATCCAAATTTTGATCAATGTTTAACAATCCGGAACAAGATTTCAAAGATGCTAAAGACAAACAGCTTAGGCATTGAATCGGGAAAATGCCATTTTATGGTGACTTTAAGGTATTGTTCTTGGGCATAAAATTTCGCCATGTGATTAGAAGTGTACTCAATCCAAGGTATCCATTATCAAAACTTCGCACAACCTACCATGCCAGCAAAAGGAGTAAGAAGCTTCAGTATGGGCCGGATTTTACAGAGATTCATCAAAGACTTTTCAAAATAGCCTTGACCGCATGCGCATTACTGAAAGATACGAGGTTCAATTTTGATAAATTCAAGATGCTAAGAAATCAAATCGATTGGGTAATAAGCACCCTATAATGGTCAGCACTATGCAATGGGATCGTAATTTAAACAATGCGGTGATGCTGTTGATTTTGCAATGGGAGCCGTGGTTTGGGCAAAGAAAAGAAAGAATATTCGTATTATATACTATGCTAGTAAAACCTTCAATGAAGCACAAGATAACTACTCAAATAACCGAAAAGGAGATGCTAGCTATAGTATTCATTGCGGAAAATTCTAGGCAATACATTTTAGGATCCCATGTGAGATTCACACTGATCATGCAAAGAATCAAATACTACTGTCAAAAAGGGCGTTGGCCAAGATCGGATATAAGGTGGGTGCTGCTGCCAGGCTTGATTTGGAAATCAAGTGATAAAAAGGATGTGACAATGATAGTCATCACGTCAAGAGTAGAAAGAAGCAATCAAGAGGAGAAGTGTAATATTAATGGTAGAATTTCCTGCATGAGCAACCGCTTAAGGTTTCCCCACAACCTATGGTATGTCACATTGTGAACTATTTAGTCAGGAGAAGTTCCTTCAATTCACTTCCCAAATGTACAGGAAACCTTAACCCGACAAACAGGTATTATATTCGGGATGATCCACTTTTATTTAAAAGAGGTGCCGATATGATAATAAGAAAATGCGCGCGTAAAATGAACAAGGAAAAATTTCGGATTTAATGCCATGCATCACCTTATTGGGGCACTTCTTCGTGAGAAAGAAATAAATTATAAAATAATTTCAACCGGATTTTATCGCCCACGCTTTCTAGATCAGATCAATTCGTCGTTATGCGACGATGCCGTAAGATTGGAAATATCGCTGTTATAAAATGAAACGTTCCTAAGAAATATTATGGTGGTGCAATTATTTGATGTAATGGGGATGGATTTTACGTGACCATTCCCACCATCATTCGGGAATTTTGTACATACCGCGCGCTGATTACGCTCTAAACGGGTGGAGGCGCTGGCTTGTTCTATAAATGATGCTACTACGCTTATGAGCTTCTGCAAAAGAACATTTGAGCAGATTTGGAATTCAGACTATCATCATGATTTGGGAAGCCATTTGCAAACAAGATATTTGCAAAACTCAGAGCAAAATGGATCAAACATGTAATGAGTCTACCAGATCATCCCCTGCAGACCACCGGGCAAGGTAAATTCCAATTGTGGAGATTAAAAGAATACTTGAAAAGGAAGTGAGTCCAAATGAAGGGGATCGTCTTCCAAACTTGATGATGCACCGCTGGCTTACAGGATCGTGAGATAATAAGACTCCCATCGAATGTCCCCATACTTAATCAGATTCTGAAAAACCATGTCACCTACCTCCTGAATTAGAATATAAGGGGCAATGTGGGCCATCAAGAAGTTGAACTTCGATTTCAAACCGCAAAGGAAGAGAGATCGCCATAACTCATTCAATCGAAGAACTGAAATGAAGCCCATGATAATGCTACCATCTACAAGGATAAGACAAAGAAATGGCATGATCAAAGGATCCTAAGGAAGGAGTTCGTAGCAGGGAAAAGTTCTTACCCGTTTAATTCTAGACCGGTTGTTTCCAGTGGGAAGCTAAAATCCAAATGGTGGACCCATATTACGTGGTGTGTCATAATACATTTGGAGCAAAGTGACATTAAGGGCGTACATCGGAGAAGAATTCGAGTAATGGACAAAGACTTAAGCACTATTTAGCAAGAGAGGAAGGAATGAAAGAGCTTCGGCAGGATCTTTAAAAAGAAGAAGGAACAAAACAACAAGTCCAGCTAAGGACTCAAAACTGAGCAGCTGATGGGAGGCAACCCATAGGAAATCTGAATTTCTAATTTTCTATATGAATTTTAGTTAGAATTCGTGTTGATTTATTAGCAATTAATACAGGACTTTGTTTTAGTTTGATGTAATCAATTCTGTCAGTATTGCAGGTTGCGTGAGCAAAAATGCAAGGAAGGAGGGAAGAGCAATTGCTGGATAACTTCAAATAACTCATGGAGGAATACAGAAAAGCGGAAGCAATTTTTTTCTCCCTACATAAATTCAGAGAAAGTGAATTTTAGTACACGTATGAATCATTGTGGTGAAATTGATTCATTCGATAAGTTGAAGAGCTTGTAGTAGTTAAGGAATGAAAGATTCTATGAACATTGAGCTTAAGGTCGAAGTCGCGACAAGAGAACTTCCTTTAAAAGAAGTTGTCGCGACATCATACCACATAGAGAACATATATGCTTCTCTACAACCAAGGGGATGGCTCTCATTCCAACAAGGTTGAGAAGGCTCATGACAATTAACTCGATGTCGCTTACAAATTAGGAAATGCTGCTACTGAAATTTTTGCTGTTTGCCTTAATGACAACATCTTGTTTTAAGGTGGTATTGAAGTCGATTGTGTGGAAATAAATGAAATAATCATCGTGAGCTCATAACCGATTGAATTTAACTATTGAGATTCTTTCCAAACTTCCACTCTCCATTCCGTAACTGCTCATTCTCTCCTCCTCTTCGATTTAAACCCCAAAACCCCAGGGTCCCAAAATCTTCGTAAACTTTCCTTCTTCTCAATGGCCAACCATCAAAACCTCAACCCCAACCAAGAAGAATTCATGGAGGAAAACGCAATCGTAAGAGAACGGACAGAAGAATGTAATGAAGAACACCGCCGAAGCATCGTAGGACCAACAGCCTCGAGGAAAGCACTAAGAAGGGTGAAAAATAGCGTAAGAGAACATCGTAAGATTTTGTGTCGAGGAAGCCTACTAAACTGAGGAAACATTACGCCGAAAGTGGGTTCAGAAGCATAAAGACGATTCAAAAACCCTATCGCTCCTTTCAAGGAAATGATAAAGAAAAAGAGGTCAGGGGAAACCCTCTACGCACATCAAAGATGTGGTACGCAGCAAAGAGTAAGGAGTTCTACTCAAATTTGGTAGGAGAAAGGACACATCAGAGCACACGAGGGAGCAGGGTGTCATGGAGCACGTGCCATTAACCAAGTTTATGAAATGGCGTGACACAAGCACGGGTCAAAATTCAAAAAGCTCCTAAACCCAGACGGAAGAAGATCATAAAACTCACCGACGGGAAGGCTCACCGAGGCGGTGAGAAAGGAGGACCAAAACCTAAATTGTGGGAAGCCCTCACCGAGGGAGGCTAAGGTATGGTTCTATTTCCTAAATTCTCCGCTTTCGTTCCAACCGCACACCCGAGCATAGTGAGGGAATTAGGAGGCTCATGCTATACGCCATTCCTGCCAAGGGATAAGATCAATATGTGACAATAATAGAAAATTCGAGCACAAGGTACCACGTGGTTAGAAACAAAGAGTGATCCTCACCCAAGAATAAAGATAGCTTCTCAGGTTTAAAAGGCCTGGAGGGGAGGGATTGGGAAGCAGAAGAAGAAGTTCCGCTGACATCACCACTCTTATTGACAGGAGTGAGTAAAGGACCAAGAAACCAGAAGAAAAAGGGGGTACTGATTAAAACAGGAGAAGAAGTTCCAACTGCAAGAGAAGAAGAAGTGAACACAGAAGCTCCTCCGGATGTTAATAATTTCCCATTTGCAGATACTGCAGGGCAGGATGAAAGAAGCCCAGTAGATTTCTCTTCCCCTTTAGCTAGTTCTCCTCCCATGCAAGGTAGAACATTCAAAGAAAAGGGAGAAAGTTCTAGGGGAACACAAGAGAACCAGGCAATCATGGAAATGCTTCTCCATGCAAAACAAGCATTTATAAGTGTGGAAAAGGAGGAGGTCGCAACAAGAGTCTGGTGGAGGAAGTCTATGAAAAAAGAACTAAAAAGAAGAGATCAAGAATGGGAAGAAGAAACTACGCAGAAGAGAAGAAAGGTTCGTCGAGTTGCAAAAAGTGGAACAGAAACTGGCGCTGTGCTTCAAACGAAGGAAGAATCCACGGGCGAGGTACTCAAAGAAGAAGGAGAAAACTCGTAAAGGAAATGGAAACAAGGGATAAAGATCTCGCAAAGAAGTCGGGTTCATTTCACGAGGCATTCTACAACAACTGGGTTAATGTGAGACAATCATCATTTGGAATACTGGCGAAAGGATGCCAAATTGTGAAGAGCGCACAAAGGAGAATACTAATGATTTAAATTTCTCTTTACATGTCCCCTGTGAAAGATTTTGAGACAAAGATGGAAGGAGACAAGGTGTTAGGATGGAACGATGCATCTGTAGGAGGAAGATGTGGCTAGAGAAACTGGACTGATCAACAACAACCTGGCCAAAATTCGAGGTAATGACGTAAACTGGAAAAACATGAACACACTTCGAATGAGAGCAGATGAACTAACAAAAAGGTGGATCTCTCAATTGAATTGGCATGTGAAAAGGCATCGACAAAGCAGAAAGCCAAGGATAAGAGGAGAATAGAAGAAGATTCCGTATCTAGCCCACGACTGACACTCGACTGATCCCCGCAAAAGACATCTATACCCGCAAATAAAAAAGAAAAGATTGATATCCATTCAAGTTTCAATCACTCCTTTCTATATCAGAGTTCTAAAATCATTGCAATTGAATCGTAAATAAAATGAGAAACTGAATTGAATTGTCAGGTGCGTGATATTTCGAATTTGCTGTTCAATAGTCACGAAGATGCATGATTAGACATTAAAGTAGAAATTAGTTCCGTATCAAAACCGCTTGATAAATGAACCGAATTGAATGAAGCAAGTAGATTGTGAATAAGCTAAAATGTAGAATAAAGGCCAAATAAATACGCTTGATTGAAACACAAAGTGCAAAAATTACTTATATCTAACCGAGCAAGTCCGTAATCGAGGAAGCGTAATATAATAAGGAACAAAACATATTTTGTGCTCAGGTATGAACAATGGGGACAAAGAACCTCGGTTGAATATCAATTAATTTAAATACTCATTAACAAAATGAGTCAAGGTAATCCCTATGGTTAGTCACAATCGTTCAAACCAAATTTAATTTGTTAGATTATCAACAGGCGAAATCCTAGGTGATACTAACAAGAGATGATGCGTGCCATTCGGGGCGCTTGAGCCATTCTAACCTCCCCCGCTTATATGCCGATGCATATACCTTGCTTATAGAAATCAACCAACAAGCTTATTTTTTTTTCAAAAAAATAACCAATGGAAACCCCAACCCATTCTAAGAAATCAATCCTCCGAAAGAACCTAAGATTACCTGCAGAACTAAGGAGGAAGTAAGAAATTAAGTTCGGGGAGTATATATTTCGAGGGACTCAAAATAGAATGAAAGAAAAGACAAAGAGCGTAAATGCAATAGAAAAGAACGCTTTATGTGGATAAGTTTTATCTTCGGTGGCCTAACTCTCAACAATTAAGTTCTAGTGGGTGTTTCAACACCTAGTACCCTAATGCCATCCTGGTACGGGAGCTACTTTAACCCAAAGTTCACAAGAGTGTTGGGAAGCCTAAAAAGTTAAAACATTGCACTATCCTTGAAATGGTGACAAACAAAGAAAAATTCCCCAAAGGAAATTACAAGTGAAAATAAAGTATACAACTTCAATTGAAGAGATCAAAGAGATGTCCCAAATATGAAGCTTAGGGGAGTTTATATTAGAGAAACTATAAGAAAGAAAGGGCGTAAGAAGAGAGAAAAGGGTCGTGGTAATCTAACCTAAAATTCCTCCATCCTACCCATTACCCAAGCCTAACAATATAAGCTCCAAAATACCCGATTGGATCTTGGGGCGTTGAAATCACCTACATTAGTGGAGATCAAGAGGAAAACAAACTATGAAATTTGGAAATATGGAAACAATCAAAACTGAAGGACTTTAGGGAGTTAATCGGACTCACAAGATGAGAATGAGAAAGGAAAATAATCTATTATTCAACAGATCTAATGATTATGTTGTTTGTAAAACAATTTCAATGAAGCTTTAGTTTTTTGTATACTATGAAAGTATAAACCGACCTTGAACTGGATTTGAAGCTAGATATGCAAATTATGCATACCTTGCTTTTCAATTAAATTGATTGCCACCGTTGTAATGAATCAAAATGTCCTTTTGTTCGAGGACAACAAATCTTTCTTTTTCTTTGCTCGAGAGGACAAGCAAAACTTTAAGCCTGGGGGAGTTTGATGAGCTTAAAAGTCATATATTTTTAGTACATTTTCCCGTTTGATTTTCAAGAAAATTGAATAATTAATATACGTAATTGGCGAAGAACTCACCAATTTGTTTAGCAGAAGGAAGCAAGAAAGAAGAAAAGCAGAGAAAATGCGTAAATAAGTGGAATAAAGGTGCAGTCAATTGGCAGAGCATAAATAAAAGCAACTGGCCGAGTCATTGATGCAGTTGTGGGTCTGCACAGCCCGGGCTTCTAAAGTCGCGACATCGTAGAAGATTGGAAGAGAATTTGATGTGCAGTCGTGATGTGGAATACACCCAGTACCGAGAAGGAGCAAGAATTAAAAGAGTGATGTCAGCGACAGCTATGATGTCGCGACATCATCAACAACCATCGCAAACCTACAGCAGCGATAAGGTCATGTCGCAACAAGAAGACTGTGATGTCGCTGGCCACCAAGAACAACCGGCCGTTACGTGCGACTTAATGCCGTCGCGGACATCAAGAGGAGATCAAATCAAGGCTTCAACTATGAGGTTGATGTCACGACATCGACACCCGCCTAAGAAACAAGATTATTAAGTGACATCGCGATGAAGAAAACTGGAGTGTCACATCATGACAACCAAGGGAAGGGTGCGGTGAGACTCGAGCCCATGTCGCGGGAGCAACATCCCGATGTCGACATCGTGGAACAACCATTGAAGATCGCAAAGGACTAGAATGGATGTCGCGACGCGCTATGATGTCATGATATCGGGCGTTTATCAACCGGAACCCGCAAGGGCATAAGATCGTGTCGTGGACAAACCCGAACTTTACTGGGCCATAGGAAGCGTAACTTATCGATGTCGCGACACGAAGCTTGATGTCGACAAAGAAAATCGAGGTCACAATCGGAGCAAGATTGGGCTCGGCTACTCAAATCCACAAAGAGTTATATCGATTAGTGGCCCAACCGAAAACCCTATAACACGCAGCCTACCTTAATAGAAAAGCAAGCCTGAGGCGATCAAAAGAGATATCCGGCAAACTTAGGCTTCACTTTTATTTTATTTTCTTTCTTTTCTTTCTTTTTCTTTTCTTTATTTTGTGAAAGGTGATGTTCTGGCCTAGTTTTTTCGCTTTTATTTTTCGATCCAATGTTATCGTTTTATTGCCAATACGTAATTCAATTTTTCAAAATTACTACCCGAATGCATCGGTTCGTATTAAATTTCGGGATTCGATTATTTCGCCAATTGCGCTATTCTTTGATCGTAAGGATACCGCCTCGCAGGATTCAAGAATCGAGGAACCTTGGCTTCCATCTAGTGAACGTCAGAGTCATAATTGATTTTTCCCGTAGTAATTTGCAGCATCTTGTTCATTTCGGTTTACGAATTTATCAGACATGAGTTTATCGATTTTGGATCCGAATATCGCCACTATACCCGCTAAGAATCAAGGGCTGTTAATTGACACTTCAAGGAGGTCCTCCGAGTGACACAGGAAGACAACCTCGAGTAATGTACATTTATTTGAAGGTATACTAACTCGCTATTAAGGATCCTTTTCGAGTTTTGTGAGTTCACTTAGATAAATCCTCTTCTCAATTTGAAGTCAAGAACGAAATGAACGACTTATCTATTTAAACAAGCGTAGATTTCACCTCAACTTGGATAGCAGGCCAATCCCGTGTTAATGAGATCTAATCAAGGAAAGGTTGATCTATTTTAATTTCGAGGAAGAGTAATTTTGGAAGTCAGAGTATCCTTGCTCGACCGATAACTCGTGGGAGCCATACAGACAAATTCCATAAAATCAGTAATAAGTATCAGAAAAGAAAATACCCAAATTTAAGGAAGTTCTTGTTAAAAGTAGTTATCTCATTCCTCAGACCGAGAATCAGAAGAAGAGATAACGAAATGTGGAGTGTGGAGAGATCCACCACCACAAATGCTCGGGATGTGATTTTGAAACTTGAGATAATCAAGAAATTAATTCAAGATGAACTACGTGAATCGATCGTTCACTATGACTCGCTTTCTCTTATGTGTCTTCCTATGATAACCGTTCGCATTCATTTTTCAGTAGGAATTTATTTTCCTTCATTTATGATTTCACTTCATTTGAATGTTCATTTCTCTTTCAACTAGTTGATTTCATTTTCATGCCGGAACCTCAGATCAATTTATGGTCCAAATTAGTATTAATTTTAGTAGTCGTGGTAGTTGATGAAAAATTATCGAGATCCGGTGGGATCGAAGACCGACTTGGGTCCATTTTATTACTGGTTTAATTGCACTCGGGCAGCACTTAATACCAAAACCAATAAATTAAATCGCTCGATCAAGAGATTTTGGTTGGCGATATATGATGTCAACAAGTCGATGACACCGTTGCTCGGGATTAGTTAATAGTCATTCGGGAAATGTTGTCATAAGTTTGTATATGTATTTCGCCTGACATCAAGTTTTATGGCGCCATTGCCGGGGATTAGACAATAGTCCTCTGGTAATAGTGTCATAAATTTGTAAATGTCTTTTGGTCGGTCATCACTACTCAAGCTCCATACTATTTGGACTATAAATGATATCAGGTTCCAATTTTAAGAAGTCGTGAATTAGTGCAAGTATATAATAAAAGAATGAACAATCGAATAAACTCGAATCTAAAGAATAATGAATAAACTAATAGGTAAGAAAATAAATGGAACCGAAAAATTATCGCTAGAGTACACATTAAGATCAATGCTATTGTGAAGTATCAATTCCTTTGTTAACACTGATAATTTTGTCAGGTATTTCGTGTTTTAAAATCATTCAAGGCGTTTAGTAGTACAACTGATCTCTCCACACTCCACATTTCATTATCTAATTTTTACCCGATCATCTCGAATACAAAGGGAATGAGATACACTTTTAATGTGGACTTCCTAATTTCGCATTTTTCTTTCAATACTTCACCCATTTTACGGATCAGAAAACCTTAACTCCCAAGTTATCTGGCCAAGTAAGGATATACAACTTCCAGTTACTTTTCCTCAAAATTAGAATAGATCAATTTCCTTGATTAGATTCTCAAATTTAACACGGATTAACTTACCTTATTCGAATCGAGGTGAACTCTCTTATTGTTTAAATTGATAACTCATTCAACTCATTCTTTGATTTCTGAGAAGAGGATTTATCAAGTAAACCTACAAAGCTCATTGGGATCTCTACAGTGTGTTAATATACTCAAAGAAATGTTCATAACTCCTGATCGTCATCTCGTGTCACTGCAGAGGACCTCCTTGAAATCGCAGCAATGAAGCAATTTTAATACTAGTATAAGAAACTGATATTCGTGATCAAAAACATTAAACCTACAATCAAAGTAAATTCATTAAACTCAAATTGCAATTTGCCGAAACAACTAAGGTGAGCGATAATTTTCTCGATACAGCATTCACTTAATGGAAGCCGGGTTCCCAACAATTACACACTACAACATTCCTCCGATCATAAGAATAATCGTATTATGAAACTGGAGGGAGCCAATTTTAAATTTAATCAACTTCAAACATTCCGTGCAGTAATTTGAAAGAATTGAATCGCATTCACCGCTTAAAAAGATAACATCCGGCCTTAAAATAAACGAAACTGTAAACGAGCAAATCTAATATATAACTATCAACATCGAAGAAAAGAAAATAAAAGAAAACTAAAAGAAAAATAAAGAAAATGAGCCTTCGCCACCCGCACTTCTCTCGTATGTGTCACGCCTTGCCATCATATGAAATGGGTAGTCATAGATTTATGAGCCTCTCACAAATTTAATCCCAATGCATTCTTCAGGATTTCCGCGGATCGCCCATGTTATTGTTCAGTCGCTGATTTCAAATCCCTTGTCGCGACAAATATCCATGTCTCGCATCGACCTCATCGCCGCGATCCGCTTAAGGCTTCGCAGCCTTTCAATCGTAGCCTTCGGCACGCGACATCGATCCCTCTGTCGCGACATCACTTCATGCCCTCGTTTCATTGATATTCTCCGCGTCGCGACATCGATATCTCGTCGCACCTCGCCAATCATCTCGCAAATTTCTTCAACCGTCTTCGATGTCGCGACGCCAATCTCTCGCCGCGACATCGCCTTATAGTTCTCGGTGCTCTCCAATCTGCCGCCACTGTATCTTCAACCGTCATTTCGTGTCATGTACATCAATCTCTTTGTCACGACATCATCTCATGTATGTCATACTTCAACTGTCAGCTATGATGTCGCGACATCAATCTCTCGTCATGACATCAGCCTTATAGCTATGGAGTTCACTTCGATGAAGTCCCCGCTTGTCGCGATATCAACTTCTCACGCGACATCAACTTTATTCTCCGGAGGTTTCACTTAGTGTTCCCGATGTCGCGACTCAACCTCTTGTCAGCGACATCACTCTTAAGGAACCGCACCTTCAATCGAAGCAAGTCTCATGTCACGATTCTCGATCTCCCGTCGCATCACTTTAGTTCTATGGATAGTTTCAATCGGTCGCTTTTCGATGTCGCACCTTCATTCTCCGCCACAATGTGACGAGTCACAAATAGCTTTCATCTTTCACATCCGCTACGCTGGCCCGTGCGCTTCTCTTTATCGCGACCGCTTTCTCGCCGCGATTATCAACCTTTGTCGCGACATCGCGATGTTGTCATACATCATTTCTTAAGTTTCTCGCCAACTCAACACATTCGCGGATCCTCACGCGCGACCTCGCATCAAATTTCCTCCTTTTTCCCGATGTCGCGACTCATAACTCACAGGTAACCCCAAACTCGCAACATTAGTTAACCAATGCTTTCATTTCTACTCGCTTATTTTCTCTCGCATTTACTCCACATTGGTTTCGCATTTTCCATCGTATTTTCTTCTTTCTTTTATACTCTCGCAAATAACAGATTGTGAGTTTCTTCATATTTCGTGATCTTAATTATTCATTTTTACATTAAAATCAAACAGAAAATGGACTAAAAATATATGATCTTTTAAGCTCATCACTGTCATTTTACATGTCAGCAAAGATTGCTCGCATTCGACAGATTGCTAATCACCATAATTTGGCCTGTCAAATTCAAAATCTTTCCCATTTAGCGAGTACGGATGAACTGACAAGTTCCACCGCACCTCCACAACGGCACAAAAATGGGTCCTTAACGCCGATTAGAATATACATTGGTTTTGATTCACTCATCAATCATCGGTACTCGAACCTTTGGATGTGAGACATTTTTAGAGCAATATTTGTGGATTGCCATTTTGATGAGGTCAATTTCCCGTCGTTAGGGGGAGATAAGCTACCAAAAGAAGAGCGACGTTAAATTATTTGGAATGCATCATCCATGTCTCATCTCGACCCACTCATTGCGCAATGTGACAAGGAAGAACAGAGAATCACCATCTCACATTGCTACCAATTACCCGATGCATTACATACAACCAAAGTAACTAAGTCCCAGACACCACCGAACTCACACCACAGCACTGCAGCACTAGGCATGGATGCGGCCCGCCGCTGCACCCCTAAAAGGAAAATAAAAGGACAACAAAACCCCAGTCTTAAAGAAAATAGCACTCCTTAAGAGACTACTCCCACAATTTCTAAAATCATAACCCCCAAAGAGGAAAGTGACATTGAAGTGACACATGCCCCAAGAGGCAATAGTCCCTTAAGAGATACAAAATCATGAAGATGCACAAGTACTTGCAAGTGATGAAATTTCCATAAATTATGCATCCACTAGGAAATCATGGGATCGTACAAAAGTGGTTATTAATGAGGTATTTTGCTTTGCAGTAGCCACATAAATTTTAAAAGAAGATGATAATCATGAACTACGCAGTGTCGATGAATGTCGCAGTAAACAAAATTGGTCAAAATGGAAAAAAGCAATCAAAGTATAATTTAACTCTTTAGCAAAATGCAAAGTATTTGGGCTTGTAGTCCCAACACCCAATGATGTGAAACCTGTAAGTTACGAATGGGTATTTGTAAGGAAACGTAATGATAAAAATAAAATTGCTAGATACAAAGCACGTCTTGTGGCACAAAGGTTTTCACAAAGACATGGGATTGATAATAACGAAACGTATTCACCTGTGATGGATATTATTACGTTTTTGATATTTAATTGAAGTTCGATTTATTTTAAATGACTAGACATGCGTCTCATGGACATAATTACTGCATATTTGTATGATATGCTAGAAAATTATATTTAAATGAAAGTCCCTTAAGGATTTCAATTGCCTAAAGTAAACACATCACGACCACGAAATATGTATTCAATTAAGTTGAGACGATCATTATATGACTTAAAACGATATGGAAGAATGTACTATAATCGTTTAAGTGAGTATTTAATCAATGGTAGGTATATTAACAATCCTATATGCCCTTGTGTTTTTATAAAGAAATCATAATTAGGATTTGTATCCTTTGCAAAGAGATGTCGATGATATAAATTGCCCAGACTCTTGAATAGCTCACAAAAGCAACTACATATTTGAAGGATGAGTTTGAGATGAAAGACTTATGACTAAATATTGTCTCGGTCTGCAAATCGAGCATAAATCTAATGGAATTCTCATACATCAATCAACATATGTCGAAAAGGTATTGAAGCAATTTAGCATGGACAAAGCACATCCATTAAGTTCTCAAATGATTATTAGATCCCTTGATGATAAGAAATATAATTTTCGTCCCAAATAAGAAAATGAAGCACTACTTGACTCAAGTACTATATCTTGCAAGGCAATCGCGTTTATATACTTAGCACGTTGTACAAGGCCAGATATTGCATTTTCAGTTCATTTGTTGGCAAGATTTAGTCAAGACCAACTCGAAGACACTCGAATCGACATTTAAACATATCTTTACGTACTCGCGAATCCATGATTTTATTATTTTATTAAAAGCGAATTAACTTAAAAGCGATATTTAGATTATGGATACATTTATAATCCTCACAAGGTCCGTCACAAAACAGTAAGGCGTATTCATACGCGGCACATCAGACTGTGATCACCATAGATTTTGATCGCTACTCTTCTAATCACTTTGAGATAATTGCATTATATGAAGCAAGTCGTGAATGTGTATGGTTAAGATCAATGATACACCGCATTTAGAATGCGCGTGGGTTGCCTTTGATTACAAGCATTCCAACAACAATTTATGAAGACAATGTTGCTTGTATTGAACAAATCAAATAAGGACACATCAAATGTAATAAAACCAAGCATATCTCACCAAAGTTTTTATTCAACTATAGAAGAGTCATGAAATCAAAGTGAAGCAAATAAGGTCGAGTGTTAATGTTGTAGATTTATTTATCGTTCACAATATCAACATTCAAGAATCGACATACGACATTCGATGCGCCGGAAGCTTTTATCGGGTCAAGTCAGATACTCATATGGGGAGTATTATCTTCAATTATACTGCTTATATGGACATATGCACGCTGTACTCTTTTACCTTCCTCCAGATTTTTCTTACTGGGTTTTACTAGCAAGGTTTTAACGAGACAATTTATTAAGTGCGTCAAACATCACTCTAAGATTTACAAAATATTGTACTCATTTTTCTTTGCTACATTATTCCCCTCAGGGTTTTTTTAGCAAGGTTTTAATGAGTTACATTATCTTAATATGGTGGGCATCAAAAGGAGAGTATTGTAATAAATGCGATGTGACCACCCATATGTAAGGCACCCCCTTTACCATTGCCAAGGAGCATTTCATACACCTTTTGTTTCTTTATATTTAAGATTACGAGCCTATAAAAGAAAGAACTTGCACTATTCGAAGATAGACGAAAGACAAAATTTATTATATAAACTCTTCTACTTTTCATTACTTTCACAACAATCAATACTTAATAAAAACCATTATCCTACTACAAAGTTACAATGAATGTCCTTTATTATTACTATGAATCAGTTAATGATCGGTGTTGTTGGGGTTAAAATTGTAAAAGTTGTTACATCAAGGTTAAAACCGTAAAAGTGAAATATTCGAAGTTAAAAGTGAAAAAGAGAAACGTAGAACGATGTCGTTTTGACAGGGACGTAGGAAATTAGGATTTAGGAATAGCAAGACGGCGGGCAGCGTAACACGCGGGTGAACGTGGGTAAAACGGAGATTAACTTTTAACCCGTAGATCGAAACGATGCGTTTTGAATCGAACAATGCGACAACGTTCAAATGATCACTGCCTTTCTTTACGTCTGTTTAAAAACCTGAACTGCAAATTCTCTCGAGAACCAAACACCTAGCTTATGAGACAAGTACAGGCCGTATCACTAGCAGAAATGCCTTGATATCCAGAAAATCAGCAGTTCTTCCGATCATCAATGGACAAAGAAACTCAACTCCTATCGCGCCTAGCCGTAAACCACCTCTTCCTCGCCCAATTCGAACCGTTTCGAGCTGCTCTCCTCACTCTCCAAATCCGAAACCCTAGTCTCGCCCGAGCCATCCTGCAAACGATCGTCGCCCATGGCGCGCGGTTTGATTCCATCCTCTGGTCACAGTCTTGTCCCTCGCCATCTCTATTGACTTGGCTCTCCACGATCGAGCTCCTCCAATTTAGCGATTCTTCCTCCATATGGAGTTTTGATTCCGAGAGCCTAAGGCTTCGTGCTGAATTTCTGTTGTTGGTTCACACTGTGAGCTCTAGGGTTTCGGAGAGTGCCAGGAAGGTGATTGATTTGGATAGCTTTGAAAAGGATGGGTTGAATGAGGGTTTTGAATCACGTGCTGAATTATTGGAGCAGCGCGAAGAATTGCGGGATTCCAGTGATGGCTTGTTGGATTTGGTGCCAGTTCTGGATCGAATTGCGGATTTGGGGCTGAGGCGATTGAGGCCGGATGTAGGCGTTGATGATGACATTGGAATTAATGCAAATACGGGAGATGTGATTTTCGATGAAACGGAGTTTATGGGTTTGAGGAATGTAGTTTTAGAAATTCCAGATATTTTTGATGCACTGTGTTGGAATATTCAGAGGCAGTTTCGGTTGACCGAGGGATCCACTGCAGGCTTAGCAATTAGCACAAGGAATGGAGAGAAGGGGATGGTGGATTTGGAGGAGGGGGATGCAAGGCTTCTTGGCTTGATACTAAGGAGTGTTCAAATAATACATTTGGATGCTATGAAGGAAAGCATGGAAACGGGTGATGTAGACAGGGCAATTCTGCACATTCGGTATCTACATTTTGATTGTAGGGTAGCAGAGGACGAGTATAGGTGCGTGGACTTAATTAACTTTTCAAACTCACTAAAAGTTTATGATAGTGATGAGCATTGCAATCTTTCAGAGTCTACATTAATTCTAGCTAGGTTTTTCATTTTGATATTTTTTATTTCACTTGTTATTAAATGTCATCTTTGTAACAGGTTAGAAAAAATTGAGGCTGACAGATTTATTTGGCTCTCAGGTGTTGTGGTAGTCTGTTAATTTTGGCATGTTTAATTACATGGATGTGTACTTAAGAACTATAACGATCAGGTCTTATATTTGTGGGCTGAAATGAATTTGTGGATGTTAGACGCACCATGCAAGAATAAGTAACACCCAACTGGTTGTTAAGGGTAGTCCTTGAAACACGTTCCTTCCTGCTTTGAGATCTCTATGTACCCACACTTTATGCAAAATATCAGCAGAATTACTTTTAGAACCCTAGAAACAAGCTCCACTGGGCAACCACCTTTGCAGCTTCTGCCTTTAATGTTTCCTGTTTCAGCTTTAAAACCCCGCTTTTGCCCTGTGGACGACTAGTACATTTTGGTGCCCCTTGTTTGATGGATACCTTCTATCAACTTTGCTTTGTCTTTGAAAGAATAGGAACATAATATTTTTAGCTTATCCCACCATGCATTGGGGATGGAAAATAATGTACTCTCTTCTATTTGCTTATACAAATGCTGTAAAAAGTTCATGAGCCTGCTTCACTGACATGAACTCCCACTTTTCCCTTCCAAGATATGTTTTAGCAGTGATTACTTTTTTATTGTCATATGCTTGTCTTAGAGCACACTGTTAAATACAATACACCAAACTTAGACATTGTTTCTACTTCCCCACTTCCTACATGCGTGAATTGGGCATAGGGGGTAACTTCTAAATGCTTAGGTGTTTTAGTTGATGGGAGTTTCCCTAAGACCATGACTTTTGGGGTGGCCATCGAAGTGGAATTGGTAACTTTGCTAGTGGGCCTTAAAAAGACCTTTGCACTGCAAGCTAGAATCCTCAAGGTGGAAAGAATTATGTGATCATGTCTCGATCTTCCAAGGAAAGGGGAGTGCATTTGGACTTATCAACAATAGCTGAGCCACATCCTATCACCAAGGGCATGAATTCTTCCACTTTGGAATCTTAGACGAACAATCACGAGGTTGATAGTTTTGCTTAGAGGAGAGCCTCTTCTGTTTTTAGAGTTTGTAGGGAAGTGTTACCCTGGAGGATTGTTTGGTTTGGATGTGGTGGTCTTTTATACTCCATTATTGGTTTTCAATTACCGTTTCCCTTTAAATGGCTTATCACTCTTCTTTGTAATTCCTTTTTTTTTTTTGACTAGTTTTTTTCTTCTCTTCCCTCCCATTCCATTCTTTATATTTATTTATATTTCCTTTTTTTTCTAACAGAATAGTATTGCTACAACTTCTCAAGAATGTATTGTCAAAAAGGGAGGGGTTTGGAGACTCTTGGCATTTGATGCGGGAAAAGTTACTGCAGATCTATGAAGGAGCTCTTTCGTCAAACTGTACACATCTTGTTCAAATGATTCAGGTGGTAAATTTTTCCTTTCATATGCGGATCTCGTGTAGAGCTCTTGGTAAACAATGGTTGGTATGGCATCAACTTTTTTGTTTTAAACTATTTTTTCTCATAGTAAATGGTTGAAATGAATTAAGCTGAGTTGACTTCTCTTATAATGTTGTAGTCAAAACCTGTGCTTGAATTTCCTGGATCTTATGATGCCAGGATCATTATACACTTGTGAGAAATAAGAGGTTTATGACACAATGGAACAATTTAGTTTTCTCTCATTCTCCTTGTGTTACAATATTTCTATATTAGAACTGAAACATAAAAACATAAGAAGGGCGGATACCCTAAACACATACGAGATATGATAAAGGAGATTTTCTTACAGTCGCGCGGCCCCACACACTTGCATGTGGAGAGACATATAGGCACAAGTAGGCAGACAATGCCTGAGAACTGACATCCTTTGGGCTTACATGTGGACTTTATAATTGGAGTGCAGGACCACGGCGAATGTAGGATAAGGAATGAATGAACATTACGTATAAAAGAAAAGGTTATTTTTTGTAGAATACAACCAAGAGAGAATTGGAGGAAAGAATTCCTTGTGTGTTTTTTCATTGAATTAACATCTGCATATATATAGGAGGGATAGTCTATATTTCCTAATCTGTTACAACTCTACATGTTAGGATTCCTAGCCCAGTTACAACTCACATATGTTAAAGTTTCCCTAGCTAGTTACAAAGGCTACATGTTTTTAACTTATTTCACTCGAGGTTGAATTATAGATGTCAATCATGCCTAATTTGTTGCATAGCCTTTGTGAAAATATCCTTGCATTTGTTCCTCTGTCTTGCATTATCTTGAAATCAGCGAGTTATGACATTTACTCCTGACGAGTGGCGGTCGATCTCGATATGCTTAGTTCGTTCATGGAATGCGAGATTCGAGACAATATGAAGAGCAACGGTTTATCACCTGAGTTTTCTTCAGGACCACGGTCTTAATCTTTGGAGCTTCCATCGAGTTGATGAAGCCACATGATTTCACACACGGGCTGGGTGCCATTTGCTCTATGTGACTGCGCGGGCGGAAATGACACTGGCTTGCCTGCTGCTTGGTAGGATTAGATTCCATAATGAAACACCGGTAACCCAGGATGTGGATCTCACATCTTCCTTTGGACCACCTTTGTCCGGCATGAAGCATTGACCCTATTGTGCCCGTGATTACTATATAAAATACCTCGTCCGGAGCTCATTTCGAATGCTTGTAGAATATGTTAATTTCCGAATTGTCGATGGTCGGGAAGGCGTGTATTGGCTTGTGTGTTTGAGTGTGCGTATTAGGACCGAGTTCTTGTAAGGTGATTCGGCTTCGAGCTAGTCTTTTATATCTCTTAGGATCCTCAAACAACTCGCGTTCTCTAGTAAGGTGTACGCCCGGAGCCATAGGGGAACTATATGGCTTTGCTCCCAATTTTCCAGTCTTAGACGATAAATCAAGCACATATTTCCTTTGAGATAAGAAGATTCCATGTTTACTCAGCGTACTTGACACCGAGAAATATCTAAGCATCCTTGGGTCCTTTGTATGAGCGGCGTAGAAGAAGAACTGGGGATGAGATTCACTATAGAGTCGCTCAAGGTGATACTTGATATCATCCACACACACCACCCGACAAAATGATACTTGAGCTGGAGTTCGGGTGAAAGACGGAATGGTCGATTCACTGCTGACGATTTCTGTTGCTTAGTGATTCTAGAGACAGTACGAGGATTTTGCTTGAGCCATATAAGCGACTTAGAAGGTGAATGAGCCTTCGATCGCTTCCCCGAACAGCAAACCACTGAAGAGTTTGCTCCATATATACCTCATCGAAGATCGCCATGAAGAAGGCGTTCTTAATATCAAACGATGAAGATCCGATTATGAGTGGCGACGGGAAATAAAAAGCTAGGAACGGATGTCATCTTAGCAACAGGGGAAAAGGTATCGGAATAGTCCACACCATAGGTCTGAGCGTACCCTTTAGCCCTGGCGTCTTTCAATCGGGCAAGCCCGAACCATCGATTAATAGTACGAAGACCGGCTGACGTCAGCTCTTTCAGTCGTAATGCAATTAATACCAGCCTTGAGCCATCCTCGCCTTATATATTCATGTTAAGAGGTGATGAGAACTGCAAGAGGTGTTGCGTGTGAATGAGTCAAGCGATAAAAGAGCAGGTTGATAGGACAAGCGGTTATAGGTGCAAAATGAGAAATTGGATGAATCTATTTTGTGTCACCAACTACGAAGGGCAATAGAGATCATCATCGAGGCCCCGGATCGTGTCGAAGCCAGTGGAGTGGAGGACGAGAGGCGGTGGGTGCAGCGTCAGTGTGAACTTTGAGTGATGGGAGGCTCTTTGGAAGCGAGGGAACGGAGAATTTGGCTTTCTTTGGGTAGGACGGGGGCCACGGGAGGCGGTAGTGTGTACCTTGCGAGGTCATTTGCCTCCTTGGCCAGGTGTGGGTTAGGGGTGAAGAGAAGGGACATTCTAAAACTTGACATCGCGAGAGCCAAGTACCTACGAGACTAGGCGTAACAGATACCTATTTTGAACCAGGAATAACCCAGAAGATACATTTTAAGATTGTAATTGAGTTTAGATACTTGAGGATGAACATCTCGAAACCAAATAGATGCATCAAATATCTTGGAAACGTGGGAATAGAGGTTTATTGGAAAGGATGTGATACGGTGTGTCCCTAATTGAGGCCCGATGAAGGCATACGGTTAATAAAAAACAGAAATTTGTGGAAACGACATCGGTAATGCTTGGGCACATGCATATGAAATAATGGGAGGCTCGACGGAGTTTCAAGGGGTGTCTATTCTTTCTCAACAACTCCATTACGAGGCGGGAGTGTCAGAAGTTTGATCAAGGATGCCATGTGGGAAGCATGAAGAATTTGAAATTGTTTTGAAACATATTCTTTGCATTATCCTTCTCGATTTTGACCATAAACATGAGTGAGTATGAATCTCGACACAAAGGCGAGTAAGAGAAAACAACTTAGACGGTTTGCATTAAATATAACGAGTGGTTCGTGAATAATCATCAGTAGTGACGAAATGTCGAAACCGGGTTGGGGACTGGCTGGGCACGGACCACACATCTGAATGGACTAACTTCGAAGAACCTTGCTTCGTTTATTGACTCTAATTGTAACTAGAGCGATGATGTTTTGCAAATTGACAAGACTACTTGTCCCAGGATATATTTCAGCCCGAGGGCATAATTTCTTTAATAATGGCGGCGAAAGATGGCCCACGATAAATGATATTAATGCCGAATGGTGTAGTGACTCGAAACGAAGCAATAAGTCTTGGGATTTGTAGGATCGAGGATGTATAAACCCCCCCCGGACTCACGTATACACCAATGTCTGGCCGTCGCTAAGATCCCGAAGAGACAAAAATCGGGAAAGAATGAGATATAACATAGTGCTCGAGTTAACTTGCTAAATACATCAAATTAAAGAGAAATTTGGTAAACTCAAGGCGTGTCAAAGGAATAGATGGAGTAGGCCTGATTGTGCTTGACCCGATAACCTTTGTGAATGTACATCGCGGAGTGACGGTGGAAAGGTGAAGGTTGTGATTGAAGGTGAAAAGACTGAGTTACACGCCTGTGTGATGCGTAGTTTCGAGTTAATGACCCATTCGGAAGAGGAAGAAGATACAAGGCATTTATTCGGGTTACCTGACTTAGCAATTGCAGTAATCGGAGTAGATGGAGATCTTAATGAGTCCTTATACAATTTGAACTTGGCTGATTCCGCGACTGAGAACTGAACTGACTGATCGGATGCCTCAATAGTAGAAGCTATATGAGCAGATTGAAATTTCTTATTTCGATTCTGTCGTTTCTTACAATCGCGTATCACATGGTAGTAATAACAAACAACACCTCCAGAACCAGGCCCTCTAATGTTATCGCTGGACCCACTTTGCTTCTATTTAAGTTGCCTCTCGACTCGATGATGCATGCAATAAGGCAACGCATGCAAGGCGGTCTGAGTAAGAGTGAAGGATGATACCTCAGTGCGAAGAATCCTGCTAAAGGTTTCCTGGAGAGATGATGTCTCAGGACTGGACAAAATCTGGGCCTTAGCTGAATCATACTCAAAAGGAAGAGAGGCAAGAAATCCCATATCTGCCATATGTTCTCGTTGACTTTGCCGAACTTTGACATCTGGACTAAAGGGCATAAGCATATTAAGCTCTTCATGTATCTTTTTGTAGGCCATAAAAAATTATGTGAGTGACTAATCCTGTTTCTCTGATCGATAGAATGTTTACACACATCAAATATACGAAAAACATTCCCCTTTCCAGAAAACACAAACTTCAAATAATCCATTAGCTCTTTAACAAATTCACAGTGATTAACGAGGCCCAGTACCTTGTTGTTGATAGAATTACGGATTTGGATGAACAGACGAGCATCCTTCTCCATCCATTGCTCTTTCGAATCATCGGTTGGTGGATCCTTAGTGAGGTGACCGCCCATTTGTACGCTCCTTACGAATATTTGAATTGTTTTGCTCAATTCCAAATAGTTGGGACCAATCAGTTTGTCTTCCGTGATTTTGGACATCATCGGGACCACTTTGAGCTTCAGTGTCGGTTTCTTCTCCTCTGAATCACTCATTATGATACCACATGAAGAAGATCAAGAGCAAAGAGCAAAGAGCACTCCCAGAACTTGGATTTTAGAAAAATAAAGCAGAAACCCTAGAAAAAAGGGGGTTGTCGGACACAAAAAGGACTAAAACTACCAGATCCAGGAACCAAACAGGGAAACCAAGTGTACCAGAGGCCCTGTCGGCGATGGACGACCTTGGAGGAGGAGCTCGGGGTCGGAACAGTACCCCATGCGCCCACACGCGCGGTGCGTGTGGAACTGCCCATAAACCTCGTGGCGCGTAAACTCACGGCGAAAGCAGAATCAGAGCCTTTGGTTTGCGGCCTAGCTAGTGGGTGGGCTGAGCGGAACCTCCTATCTTGGCGGTGAGACTCCACGCTCCCTCTTGGTAGGTGTTTCAAAAGTCACCCCCTCCGATAGCCCTAGATTGCCGAAATTTCCTCTAAAAAATTCTCCAAAAAATCTCAAACTCGAACCCTAAGCTTTGATCCCGTGTAGAATACAACCAAGAGAGAATTGGAGGAAAGAATTCCCTGTGTGTTTTTTCATTAAATTAACATGTGTATACATACATGAGGGATAGTCTATATTTCCTAAATACATTACAACTCTACATTGATTCTAACTGAATTACAACTCTATATGTTAAGTTTCCTAACTAGTTACAACTCTATATTTTAACATTTTTATTGAAAAATTGTCTTCAGCTTTTAGTGTACAATTGAGTTGTTTCATGACAGTCCCTTTTATTTGTACTCTGGTAATGCTTTAAAGTGTTGTAAAAATCCTTTCCAAATTAGTTTGATCTAATGAAGATTCCTATTCTTTTTGTTGTTTTCTTATGCCCTTGAGGTTTCTTTTGATATCTTCAGCGTGTCTCTTGTTATGCTACTTTGGGCAGGGGGCAGGATTATAGCATGCATGGGAGCATCTTTTGCTTGCATTCATGCTGAGAATTAAGCATATTGACATATATTGACAAATTGATGGATGATGTGGTTTAGTCCTGATAATATTTTCTTCAGATAGTTCTGATGATATTTTAATAGAGTTTTGACAAGGATTAGACTAAATTAGATTAGGCTACTCTTTTGAAACTTCATCTCTAAAAATTGCTTTACTCATGCAATAATTAAAACCGCTGGTGTTAATATAATTCTGTTTTTATATCTTCCTTCAATGGACCTCCCTGTACGTTGTGTTCTGTGGCAATATGGTTCATTTTCTAAGATGCTGTTCTAAATATTGTCTTTTAAGAATATATGATCAAGGAAAACCAAGGTTTTTGGTTCTGGGATGAATGATTTGAATTCTCAGATGTTGAATGTGGTGGTACTTTTCTTGTGTCTCTTGCAATTGGAGCAGTCTTTTGGTTTCAAACATTAAGCTGTTCTGCAATATAGCCTTCTTGATTCCATTCTAGTTCTTTTAAATCGTCTCTTGTGGTAACCAGATGGATGATGGGTTTATACTGTTCAAGCACATATATAATAAAATGAGTAAACAAGAGACAAAAGAAATGTAATCATGAAAAAACCTATACTCCAAGATACACAGGTTACAAGGGAAGATGGAAGGCATGGCCACAACGATGGAAAATATAAAAAACTGTTCCCTCCCTTAATTAGACCCTACCTAATCCACAAACCCAAAAAAAGTCAAAGTTCTTTCTACAATGTACATCCTAAGACAAAAAACTTATCATAAATGAACTCTTTAAAAAAATTAACTGATCGTTCTGTATTTTCAAATGTTCTCTGGTTTGTCTCTTTCCACAAAGTCCAGAAAATACACAACTGGGCGACTGTCCGTGCTTTCTTCTGATTTATGTCTACAAAGGAGCCATGCCAACTTAGAGTTGGTAGAGTACCATCTTACTGTACCACCTAAAACTTTGTCTGCTTACGGTTGTCCTTGTGCTTGGTTCAAGTGGCAAGCAGTTCGGTTGGGAAAGGGAAGGTTATAGGTTCAGTTCCATGCAACATCAAAAAGAAGAAAAAGTTTACCTATTAAAGTTCTATGTGCAGATTATTGTTCTGTCTAATGTGTTAGACGATTGAATTTTGGTGATGAACAGAACTTTTCTAAATGTGTTATTTATTTCTAATAGCTTGGTGATTAATGTGCATCTACAGGTCATTCAAGATGAATTTCTCTCTGAAGAGATTGAATTGTACAGAGCTACTGATAACAACCAAATGCCACCCCCTCTTGAGCGCTTTAAAAGATCCTTTACAGAATCGAAACTTGATACAAATTCAAATGACAAGATTTCATCCTTGAGCATGGCAACTAGTTCTTGCCTGCGAGATATGTACCATTATGCTCGTGTTTCTGGATTGCATGTACTAGAATGCATTATGGATACAGCACTGTCCACCATAAAGCAAGGACAGCTTCAAGAAGCTAGCAATGTATGTGTCCAGTATTATGTTTAAATTGAATATGTGAGTATGGAAATAATAGTATTCCTTGTGAAACAGTGATTTCTTTTCTAAGTTGAATTGCTGTTTTCTTCTACTTCCACTGATTTCTTTTGACCGTTCATGTAACAGGTTCTTACACTATTTCCCCGACTTCAGCCATTGGTAGCTGTCCTGGGTTGGGATCTATTGGCTGGTAAAACAGCAGAAAGAAGGAAATTGATGCAGCTTCTGTGGACAAGTAAGTCCCAAGTACTCCGGTTGGAAGAGTCTTCTCTATATGGTAATCAATCAGATGAGGTAATTTCTATTATTTTCTTAAAAAGTTAAAAAACTCAATGTTGTCATTTTTATAAGCCATTGGCGTAATGTATGATATCACTTTTGATTTTGCAGGTTTCTTGCATAGAACATCTTTGTGATTCTTTATGTTATCAGCTTGATCTTGCCTCTTTTGTTGCATGTGTCAATTCTGGTCAATCATGGGATTCAAAATCCTCATTGTCGTTGTCTGGAAAAGAAACTATGGGAATTGGAAAAGAAGATAATCAGTTTGACCCGTTTGTTGAAAATTTTGTGTTGGAAAGGCTTTCTGTTCAAAGTTCTCTGCGGGTAAGCATCTATCACGTTGTAAACTAGTTGTACTTATGAAACAGTTCAGACAGAAGTCTTCTTAACAGAATTTCATCTATGCTTTTCACGTAGTAGTTCAAATTTTTACTGGACATAGATGAAGATCAGTCCTTCAACATACTTGCTAGTCAGAGAAAACTGTAATCTGCTGAAACGAAAAATGTTATGCACGTATATATATTAAAACAGTGCACCCGGACTGATAATTTTCTCCTTGTTTTTTTTAATTTTTTTATTTAAGCAAAGAAACTTAAGAGCTCACCATGGTCGAGTAGGGAGACTCATAACAGCTCTAGAATTAAAGATAGTGGGGAAGAAGAGACTCATGTCTCACACCTACTGTTTACATATGATACCCTTCTTTTTTTGGAAGATAGTGTATATAAGTAGAAATTTAAGGCTGGAAAACTTCCTCCACCCTCTGATTAAAAAAAAAAAAAAAAAAACTTCCTCCTCCTTATATTGGCTCATCCTTAGAGCTCTCTACATTTGTAAGTAGATTCAATTAAGAGAGGGTTTAGAGGAATTTTTTTTGATAGGCAAAAACAGTAGAAATATATTATTCTGATAAAAAAAAACAGTAGAAATATATTAAAGAAAGAGGGATGAACCCAAAGCATATATGAAGTATACCAAAGCTCTAAAAAGCCACAACACAAAACAGAGGAAAAGAGAAACAATATCAGCCCCTATACTGTACCCAACATACACAAAAAATCAGTAACTACAAGAGATTGAAATTCAGCTATATTTCTTGACCAAGACCAGAGACCATATACGAAAGAAATTTTCATCCTTTGGGCTGAGGGCACCACATCTTCAAACACAGACCTGTTCTTCTCCCTCAAAATCGTCCAGAAGAGACAGATAGGTACTGCAGTCCATATCTTTTTTTATCATTTTTCTGGTGCTGGAACCTTGCCACCCAATTAATGTGACTTTGACCGAACAATGATTAACCCAAGTGACTCTGAAAATTGCAAAAAGTAACACCCATAAATTCTGAGCCTTTGTGCAATGAAGCTTAATGTGATCTAGGGTCTCTTCATCCTCATCACAAATAGGGTATCGGTTCGCAAGGTGCCTTCCCCTTTTCTTCAATTGGGGAGGTTTTAGAGGAAATTATTTGCTTGGAAAAAGAAATATTTATCTAAAATAGGAAGACTAGTCCTTCTTAATGATATGCTATCAAGCCTCCCTATGTATTTTTTATCCCTCTTTGCAATTTTTAGAAAAGTGAGTGTTGAATTAAGAGAATTCAAAGAGACTACCAGTGGGAAACTTGGGAGAAAGGAGAAAGATCTGAATGCAAAGAGACTTTTTGTGGGAGATTCAGGAGAAAGGTCCGTTGGACATTTTGTTAGTATATATATTTTCGTTTACTTATTGAAAGAAAAAAAAGGGAGAAAGGTCCATTCGGTAAATTGGCCAGATATGTGTTGAGGAAAAAAATATGGAGGGTTGGAACTAAGGAGGTTGGAAGGTCCTAATCAAGCATTGTTAAGCAAATAGTTATGGGGGTTTTCTTTTGAGTGAGATAGCTTGTGAAGGCAGATTATTTTTGGAAAATTCGGGGAGATGGAGGGCATAGTTATTATGCTAAGCATGCCCGAGGCGCAGTGCCTTTGGGCCTTGAGGCGTAAGGCACACTTGAGGCGCGGGCTTTTTTACATATACACTTTCACGTAATACAAATAAAATTATATATCTAACTAATGATTGCCTATAATTTTCATTTAAATAATAAAATATAATACAAGTAAAGAATATCAAACATTAGAATAGTGCTCCCATCATCCAAACATTAAAAGTTCAAAACAAAATAACAAACATCATTAATGTTTCCTATCATCACAAAAATTCATAGTTCTAAGACAAAATAAACACTGTGATTCGCATCTAAATCTAAATCGGGCAAAATCACATCAATATCATCCCCATCATCAATCTTCCACTCCCCCTTCTTCTTCATCTTCCTCTCGATGAATAGATCATCCTCGCTTCATCAATCAAAGCAAGAGTAGGAAGTATATTGAGCTAGATGGTCTGAGTTTGGTTTCTGTGTTATGGCTCGACTGCCAATTTCTCAGATAAACTGCCTCGCCTCCATCAATTTCGAACATCACCCCATGTTAAATCACCCTCAAACACCAAATCAATCTTCCGCGAAGACCTTCATCTTCCATTCTTCCCATCAACCATTCGTCATATCATCTATATCTTTCAAGATAATGGGATCAATGGTACGACGCCGCATATCTTTTCATCTATTATCTGTCACTTAATGTACACCAAATCATTCAAGCGCTGATGGTCCAACCTATTTCTCCTCTTGCTATGAATCTGAAACAATAGTTTTCATAATTAGATCTCAATGTTTTAGTTTCTAAGAATCTAAGTTAATAAAGAATGTTGTAAAGAGTTTCCAAAGACACAAATTCAATCGCATTTAATCGTTTACTAACTTACATTCTCAAATATACTCCACCTCACAACCGATGCACTACATGTTAAAGAGAACCCTCAATGCAAACTTGCAAACTTCTAAGATTTCTGATCCAAACATACCCCACCATTCAGCTACAATTAATATAAATAAATTCTTAGTTGAACTTGAACTTTAAACCTATTTTAACCAAACATATATAATAATTTCAATGCACTAATTAACAAAACCAAAGGACTAACCTGGAGGTTTAGTCTTCCTTGTTCTAATAGCAAACTCATTACCAAAAAGGTCTCTAGCATGCATGTACAAGTCTAGTTGTATAATTGCATCTTGTTCATCTCTATTTTTCACCAATCTCGACATGCAACTACATACATCTTCAAAGATTTTTGAATCTAGGTCCACTCCTAATCCTTTTGTATCATAATAGAACTGTAGGTTCAAAATACCCAGCTGAATGCAAAGGCCATGAAGCTGAACCTCCCACCTCCTATCAAGACTTCATGATTTCCTATACTTTCTTTCATTCCCATTAAAGCTTTGGATAATGACTTCCTTCGCTTTTCATGGTCAGATAAATGTAACCCATGAGGCCTTTTTCACCATCCACCAAACGGGCACACATACAAGAGGGCCCGACACCTTTCAAACAAAACGACTACAAAGAGTTCCAAAAAAGAAGACATGAAAATTATATTACAGCATTTTTCCGCTTCGTTTGCCCATTTACTTTCTATCCAATCCGAACTAGTAAACATCTTCCTCGTTGTTTCTTTGTTCATTGATACGGATAAGGTGATATTAAAGGCCGTTGCAAAACCGAAGTCTGAAGTGTGCCTTAACAACTCCTTTGCTCGGTGAAATCGCCTCATCATGTCGAAAGCAAACTCGTCTCTATTATAGATGTAGCCGCTGGGCTGATACGGCCCTCTATTGCCTTCTCGATGTGTGGTAGTTTTCCAATATCTTCTAGTATCAAGTCAAGACAATGTGCAAAGATATGGTGTCCAGTTACAAATGTGGTCTTTTTTCTTTCCAACATCCTCCCTACATAATTTAAACAAATACAATGGGAGAATAGATGTAATCACTTACATACAAAAGTAAATGAAAATTTCAAATTAAATTATAAGTACCGCGTTCTACATAATTTGAAGATTATCTGCTATCACTTGAACAACATTGGCTTCACTAACTTCCTCCAATCTAACTGGCCAAGTAATTCAAACAATTTCTCTCCCGTTTGACTATAAAGCAGGCGATCAATAGATTTCATAAACATGTCCCCTCTCAAGAATTCACTAAGAAATTCACCAAAGACCTTTCCTTCCTAATACTCCATCCATCCGATACATAATTGAACATCCATTTGCTCCATTCTATGAAAACGATCCCCATTGAATCCTTTGTAAGAGCCAATTCTTTCTTTGAGGTTAGTAACCCTTACATCATGAAAAACTCGGGTCCCTTGTAGCCCACAATCATATTGCCCAATTGCCTCTAAGCATTAGTTGAAAACTAGCATAGTTCACCGTGATTAAATGGAATCGCTAAGATTGCCACATCCATCTACAAAATAGTATATCGCCTCTCCTCGCCTCCTTCTTGTAGGCATTGTTGATAGTAGTTTGAGTATTTTTTCTATTTTGTTCAACCATTTCCGGATTAGAGGAAGAAATGATCCATAGGACCCTCGCCTTATTCTCTGCCAACTACCACTACCACTACCACTACCAATTACCTCCATTGCTACCACCACTAGAAACATTTTATTCTTCCCATTTTACTAACAACCTCTTGCTCCTCATCATCTTCATCTTGGAACCCAAACAAATCCTCATTCATTATGACTTAAAAAAACTCATTTGATTTTTTTGAGTTTTTTTACTAGCATAAAATTCTATTTCTTTCCTAACATGTTCTGGGACATCTTGTACACTTTTCGAATTTCTAATCCTCCAACAAGGTGTTGCTTTGTCTATAAATGCCTCCTTTGCCATTTTATCACAAAAATACAAATGAGTGTATTTGTATCTTTCTCATTTAATAAACGCATATTTCCATCCCGGATCTTTTCTTCCACTTGCTGGCTCTACTTCAACTTCGATCTCTTTGTCCATTTTTGTGTATCTTTACAACAAATCAACAATAAATAACAATTATATTGAGAAACGATGAAAAATATATAATATATTATATTATAAATCTATAAATTATAAATGATATACTCATGTCGCCAAACAAATAAAACTGCTTAAATTTTTGTTCAATTTGTTTACAATTTTTCATAATTTATTTTCTATTTTTCATACTTATTTTTTCCTATTTTGTACATTAATTTTCTGAAATTTCGTATTTTTTTTCTAAGTTTTTTTGAAAAAATTTTCCTCTATTTTTAATAATGTTCTAAGAATGTTCTAAGAATCTGAAAAAATTTCCAGATTTTTTCCTATTTTGTACACTAAGTTTCTGAAATTTCGTATTTTTTTTCTAAGTTTTTTTGAAAAAATTTTCCTCTATTTTTAATAATGTTCTAAGAATCTGAAAAAATTTCCAGATTTTTTCCTATTTTGTACATTAATTTTCTGAAATTTCGATTTTTTCTAAGTTTTTGAAAAATTCTATTTTTAATAATGTTCTAAGAATCTGAAAAATTTCCAGATTTTTTCCCTATTTTGTACATTGATTTGAAATTGTGATTTTTCTAAGTTTTTTTGAAAATTTCCTCTATTTTTAAATAATGTTCTAAGAATGTTTCTACTTTATAAGATTTTTTCACAACAAAATAGGAAAATGAAAAAAATAATTCTTGAGTCTTTCTTCTTTCCTCTTCAAACCAGATTTGAGAGTGTTTTTGAAGGGTGTTTTTAGGGTTTTGGGATGAAACTGGAAAGAGGGGGTTTTATAGGGTTTAAGGTCGAGATGCCCTAAAACGACGCCGCTTTGGTTGCCGAGTTTCTCCAAACGACGCCAAGCCAGCTTGTCGCTTAAAACACCTCAAAACGACGTCGTTTTGGGTGTTCTGATTTTAAAAAAACAGTAACCTCAAAACGATGTCGTTTTGGGGTGTTTTGATTTTAAAAAAAAATCACACCAACCCAAAACGACGTCGTTTTGGGTTGGGTGGTCTTCTTCTTCCCGCGATGATCCGACCGACGACAAAGCAGCCAGCCCGCCTCTCCCCCCGACAACGCAGCTGCTTGGGATTCCCTCCATTTTCACTCGCCAAAGAAAAAAAAAAGAGACGAGAAGAACGAGAAGAAGGAGAACGACGCCGCAGTTGCTCTCGGCTCCGCCGCTCCCCGACGCCGCAGCCGCCTGATTTCCGATTGACGTACAAAAAGAAAAAAAAAGAGAGGAGAAGCATATGGGAAGAAAGGGAAGAAGGGCGACCGTGAGCCGACAACCGAAGCCCTAAGCTCGACACAGAATTCCTACACATACACCCTCGCGTTTCACCAAGCGAGGCGTTTTCACCGGGAGTGGTGGCGTCATGAAATACTCAAAGCGCCAACTATGATGGAGGGTGGGGGGTGGGATTCTTTTGGGATGAGCCTCTAGAAAGAGTTCAATATGCAAATGATGTAAAAAAATATTCATTTCCCTAGAGGCACTTTGCCAGCAAACTAATGCAGTTAATACATTTTAAAGCCAGCTAAATGCTGGCTGGCATGTTGCCCAATAAATCAGCAGGTGATGCTATAAAATGCTTATAATCACCAATTTATCTAGATTGTGAAAAGCCGGTGATTTTCCACTTGGCCAAATATCTACCACGTATTTTGTTCCTAAATGCCAGATGATCTTTTCTTTTTGATAGATAAACTTAAATGGTAAAACCAGAAATATAATGTCAATAAGCAAAATTTCAGTGAAGTTAGTTGAAATTTTCATCCATGTTTCATATAACCAAAACTTAATGCCAATTCCATTTGAAAAACATAGAGGCATTAAATTGAAGCATCCATCAGTTATTGTCTCATTGGGGTTCATGGGGGGCTTTGTATTGCTTGTTTTGTTTTGTATTTGTGGAAGGTTTAGTGGGTTTTTATTTTGGGGTCTTTTGTATACTTCCTATTGACATAGAATGTACAACCTTTTTTTGCTTATGCATTTCAATACCCTTGTTTTGCTTATAGAAATATACCTGCCACTTTTGGTGTTGAATTATTCAGTCTGGCTGTACTACGCTACCAAATTTCCATGATAGCAACTTCAATGTGGAATGCTTTAATAGTCTCATCTTATTGAAAACTTTTGTATTTTTAAAAAGAAGAGCAAATGATGAAACAACTCAATTATGAGAGTTATCTATCTTAAACCTTCTATGTTATAAATTATGACCGTGTGGGTGGTAATTATTTACAGATTTTACTTTGTTATTTGGAGGTTGTCACATACCTTTTCTGTATTGTTTTTGGAGGATTCCTCATCCATCTGCCCTTTGACCAAAATTATTATATATATATGAGTATATATATATATAGGATATATATATATATATATATATATATATATATATATATATATATATATATATATATATATATATATATTTTTTTTTCTGATAGGCTTGATTCAAAATTAATATACAACATTGTTGTTTCTCCTTAAAAAAAATCCTTCTAGTTTAAAAGACGTAAGTGGTTTCTTCTTGGGGAAACCAACTATTTTATTGATTTTTCTAATCTTATGATTCATGAGAACAAAGTCAAAACATCGACTAGATGCCTTTGAGCTACCCATTATGGTATAACACATAGAACTTCTTTTGGAACACAAATGTAGCATGGTATATTAAATTCCATGTTTTCTATTTCTGCATTGAATGACAACTCAAGTTTCTCGTAGGTATTATTCGATGTAGTTTCGATTAAATTTCAAGATGCTATCGAATCGATAGTATGCAGCCAATTGCTTCTAATTTGGCAGCTTCAAAGAGGTATGTAAGCTTGGACACTTTTCTTAGCTATTTTGAAGTGCTTGTTTTTCTCCTTGAAGCTCGATGCATTTTTTTCCAACCTTAGACTAGATTGATAGGAAATAAGCATGAATGTATAATTTTTTTTTGACATCTATTCACTTTGCATTACAATGTTGTAATATTTTGTTCTCATGGAGGCTCGAACTTACCCCTTCCTCAGGTTCCACCTAACCCTTAACCACTGAGTCGACCTCATCATGCATGAGTGGCACTTATTCATTCTGATGTGCATTTTAGGCTAGGAGGCTTCGAGGGAGTTTTTGCCCCATTTAGGCTATCATCGGGCTTTCCTATGGGAATGTCTTTTTTGAGTTTTGGACATATTTAGTTTTTTTTTTTTTAAATTACTAAAATAGTTTGAAAATGAAAATAATGCCAAAACTATTGCATGAACAGTAATGCCGCAGTCAGTAACTACGACATTAACTTAAAAATTTTTCATAACATTTGTAATGCCTCAGTCAATAATTGTGACATTAACTTAAAAAAAAATTCAATTCCGCAGCCAGTGATTGCAGTATTACTATTCACACACTAGTTTGGGTATTATTTTCATTTCCAAACCATTTTAGTAAATTTTTTTTTTCTAAAAAACCTAAATACGTCCAAAGCTTGTCTTTTTTGGTATTGACTACTTCATCCTTGAAGCGTGACTCATTACTCATCTTTCTCACATTATTGCTTCATGATGCAAGAATTTGCTTTTCTTATTAAAAACTATAAAAAAGTAAAAAAAAAAATTAAAGTATTTGAGTATATGATTTTGTAAAATGAGAGAGGAAAATAATGCTTTTCTTTATTGAAATGAGTGAATTACATGGTATAGAGACACCTATATATACACATCAAGAAGGCATATACACATCAAGAAGACATAAAAAGGAAACAAATAAAGTACAAAAAGGAAGGAAAATAATGTACAAGAAAGGAAGGAGATAAACCAAAGAATATCCTATGATTCTCAACACTTCCCCATAAGCTAGAGAATATAGGTGATATGCACCAAGCTTGTTACAAATATATTGAATCCTCGGACCTCGGAGAGACTTAATGAAAATGTCTGCTAGTTGGTAACTCGAGTTGACGAAACTAGTAGTCATGTATCATGAGACAATGTTCTCTTGAATGAAGTGACAGTCCATTTCAATATGTTTGGTCATCTCATAAAAGACGGGGTTGGAGGCAATGTGTAGGGCTATTTGGTTATCACACACAAGCGTCATTTGTCTCATCCCCTTTCTTCCAAATCTTAGCCCCGAAGAAGCTCGCTTGAGCCATACGGGTCTGTTAAGTTGCCAAAGCCATAGCTCCGACACTTAGCTTCCAGCATTAAACTGGGCCACTACATCCTCGTTTCTTACTCTTCGTGATATTGCTGCCTCTAATAAATACACACATTCAAGTGGAGACCGTTTTACGGCGAGCCCCGCCTAGTTCCATCACAATATCCAACAACTGGTGTGACCTTTGTTTCATATAACATCCCTGCCTGGTGTGTTCCTTTGATATAATCTGAGATGTGATCACAAGATCCCAATGACTATCACATGTTGGATCATGAACCGACTAACTATGCTCACAAGGTGAAAGGAAATGTGCTGGGTCAAGGATGTTGAGGTAGTTCACCTCTCCCTACTAGTCACCGATATCCCTCGATCCGTAGAGGCTCCCTTGTCCGTGCAATAAGCTTGACATTCGGATCCATCGGAGTGTCTACAGGTTTACATTCTAGTATACCAATTTCCTCCAATATATCTAAGATATACTTCCTTTGAGACATAACCACACCGGAATTAGATTGAGCTATATCAATCCCTAGAAAGTACTTGAGTTTCCCCAAGTCTTTTGTCTGAAAGTGGTTGAAGAGATGTTTAAGTTTTTGAATATCATCATGATCACTGCCTGTTATAAAAATGTCGTCCACATAAACAATTAGATAGATGTACTCTGTTGAGGATGTATGATCATAGAAGACAGAGTGGTCTGACGTACTCTGAGTCATACCAAACCCCTGTACCACGGAACTAAAGCGGCCAAACTAGACTTGAGGGGACTGCTTTAGGCCATATAAGGAACAATGTAGCCTGCATACTAAACCAGACTCTCCCTGAGCAACAAATCCAGGTGATTGCTTCATATATACCTCCTCGGCAAGGTCACGATGGAGAAATGCATTCTTGATGTCTAACTGATATAGGAGCTAATATCTCATAGCAGCCATAGAGAAGAGAAGACGAATGGAAGCCATCTTGGCAACAATAGAAAAAGTGTCGTAGTAGTCAGAGCCATATATCTAAGTATACCCCTTGACAACTAAACGAGCCTTAAGACGGTCCACTCCGCCATTCAGACCAATCTTAACAATATAAACCCAAAGACAACCAACAAGAGACTTACCAAGAGGGGGTGTGGTGAGACTAGGTCCCACTCAAGCAAGAATGCAAATAACCATTTTTTCAACCATTGCTTGTTTCTAGCTTGGATGAGAGAGGGCCTCATGCACAGTTTTAGGAAGAGAAACATAAGACAAGGTGGAAATAAAAGTAGAATATGGTGAAGATAAGCGGTGATAAGTTAGGGAATTATACATAGGATGGGGGTTACTATAGAGGAACGAAAATCTTCCGAATGACAATGGGGAAGATTAGTGGAGACTACAAAACCACAGACGAGGAGGAGGGCGCCCCAGAGATGAGTCACTGAGGCCAGTCCGATGTCAAGATGCTGGCGCATACATAAACTTGCAATGGTCAAGGTGGAGTAGCCGAGGTATATATGAGATATCCGGACTCGATAAAAAGAAGTGGGTAGAGATATGACATCAAAACTGGGAGGGTGGGTGGTAGGGAACATAGAAGAGTTCTCCCAAAAGTTGACTTCGGCAGAGATAAAGTATCGATGTGTATCAGGAGAGTAATAACGATATCCTCGTTGAAGTCGGAAATAATCGGTGAAGACACTTCAGGTGGCTTTGCTGAGAGTCATTCTTGTTCAGAGTAAGAATATGAACAAATGTACACAACCACGACAACAGGGCGAAGACGTAAGAGGGGTTGATTTGAAAAAGGATGAAATGAAGGGATTTGATCACAAGATTGATGTTGACATACGATTAATCAAATAACAAGCGGCTAAGATAGTATCCCCCCAAAAATGTTGAGGAACCTTATGATGGAGTAAAAGAGTGCGAGCGGTTTCAACTAAATGACGGTTCTTACGTTCAACCACTCCATAATGTTGAGGAGTGTAAGCACAAAAGGACTGATGAAGAAGCCCATGTGAGGACATAAAGGAGGTGAATGGTTCAAAAGGATATTCCTTGGCATTATCACTTCGTAGGGTACAAATTGAAGTATTAAATTTGGTGCCTAACTTTAGTATGAAACTTGAAAATGAGAATAACCTTAGCTCGAGTTTTCATTAAAGATAGCCAAGTACAATGAGAATAATCATCTATAAAGGTAACAGCATCTGAACTCCTAAGGTAGACTCAAATTCGTGAAGGACCCCAAACATTAGTGTGGACAAGCCTGGAAGGAGACTTCGTTCGTTGGATTTAGGTGCTCGGGGGAATGGAAACACAGTATGTTTCCCTAGTCGACATGACTCACACTCAATCGAGGATAAACTAGAAAAACGAAACCATTATCCAACTGAAATATTCAGATGACCAAGGCGACATGACATGAGAGGAGAAGTGCAAGTTGTGGAAGATGAAGGCGAGGCGAGATGAAGGGAGCCACAGACTCACGTTACATGCCCGTCGTCCTCCCAGTACTTGAGTTCTGTGTGACGAGTGTCGAGAAAAGGTAGTCGAACAATTAAAGTCATGAGTCAAATTCTTAAAAGAAATAAGATTAAAAGACGTCCAGAAACATAAAAAGATAGAAGTAAAGAAATTACGGAAGGAAGAGGACATACTTCGCCAGGTTCCTTTAGCCCAGGATTTGAGATAGTTATTAAAAGTAATAATGGGTAAAGGTGATGTAATAGTAAGGGAAGAAAAAAGATTCTTATTGTCAGAAAAATGATTAGAGGCTCTAGAATCAAGAATCCAAGGTCCAGATGAATGTGAAAGGCAAACAGAGGCATTATCGGTCTGGGCAACAAACGAAATGGATGTAGATTTGGCTGCCTGAGTGAGGTGGAACTTATACTCGTTGGGCGTAAAAATAACCCGGAGTGTGATGACTACTTTGAGCCATGAGATGAGAAATCAGCGAAAATTGATTGAATCAGTAAAACTAGTCTTACACGAGTAACAAACGTAACTCAGGAGCTGTGATGTGTCGTAGGTGTTGGGAAAACACAAAAGGGAGAAAATTCGAATTGTGATGAAATCCACAAATCAATTGCCGCCAAAGAAAAATGAGATGACGACATTTTCCGCGCAAAGTGGAGAAGCAAAGGTTACAAGGAGAGAGATCGGCGACCAACGAAGTTGTAGTTGAAGCGTCCTTGTCGGAAGGGGGCCCACTTGCCCTCATGCACCGGTGCGTGGAAGATGTTGTCGCAGGGAAATGATGCGCGTGGTGGTGTGTCACTGACCTTCTGACACTAGAGTTGCTGTCGAAGGATAGATAAGGTCTCGGTGATCTTGATGGTGTGGTCGTCGACCGGAGTTGAGACAGTTGTCAGAAAAGTTCACTAGAAAATTTTTCTGGCAGCGACAAGGTGTTCTGATGATGGCGAAGAGTTCAAATGCTTTATATGATGAAGGTGGAGTGGTCGGAAAGAGATCTAGCCACTAGATGAGTTGTTGGAATTGAAGACACGAAATAGCATAGTGACCTTCGTGAGCTTTGATACCATGTGAAATGAGAGAAAAAAGAATGCTTTCTTTATTGGAAATGAGTGAATTACATAGCGAGAGACACCTATATTTACATCAGGAGGCATAAAAGGAAGCGAATAAAGTACAAAGGAAGGAGAAATAGCGTCCTGAAAGGAAGGAAAATAATGCTGAAAGGAAGGATCAGCAGAGAGAATATCCTATGATTCTCCCTTTAGCGGTTGAAGTTTAATTAGGCGCTATGTGTGTTTGGGCAATGATGCGTTTGTACAATGGAAATGAGGGCTTGAGAGCATAGTTATTTGAGGCATAAGGCGCATTGAGCCAGCAAAGTATCTTGGGGCCTTAGTATGGCCTGCTTGACCCCGGATTTTTAAGTGAGTTGCATTATATGTCAAATATATATTTTATGATTTTCTGATGGTTGTTCCTATTTTTGTATGACTTTTCTCGCCCGATTTTTTGGCTATTTTAGTTGATTATTTCTTGCTCCTCTTACATAGGGATTATCTGAGTAGTTAGGAGGTTAAGGCTTTTTTTTAGGAGTTGAACATGGAAAGAATGGAATTGGAGGGCTGAAATCTCAAAATCATCCATGGGCAAAAAGGATGTCGTTTTGGTGCACTAGGAGAAACTGTTTTTAAACTTAAGGTATAACTCAAAATGACTCCGTTTTAGATAGAAAGTTAAAATAACATATCAAACTAACGTTGTTTGGTAAGTTCTGAAAAAGGTCTAGAGGCTTCTTTGCATAGCTTGATGGCGGAGAAAATGGAGAAGAAGAAGAAGAAGAAGGAGAAGAAGAAAAAGGAAAAAAAACCTAAGAATGCTCGAGGCAAAATGTTTATCCTTAAGGAGTGGTGGCGCTTGGGCTTTAAGCGCGCTTGAGGCACACCTTTGATAACTATGCTTGAGAATGAAGAACCTAGTGAATAAGGCACTTCTTTCTTAGTTGAGTTGGTGTTTCATGGCATTGTGGAACCAAGTAATTAGGGAAAAGTATGAGAAGCAAGTAAAGGGGTGGTGTTCTTGATAAGTGAGGAAGAGGTTTAATGTAGGGTTGTGGAAGATAGCATGAGGGTGGTGCTCTTTTGTTAGTGATTGGTTGTCCTTTGTAGTGGGAAATGACCAAAGAATTGAGTTTCATGGGATACTTGGTGAGGCATGCCTTTAGTGTTTCTTTCCCATATTTGTTATTCTTTGGGTGAGAGATTTGGGTGAGAGAGGGTTGTGAGTACAGAGGAGAAAAGGAGGGTTGGAATCCCTTGTTCGGTAGACATTTCAACAATTAGGAATTGGAGGATGTGGAGAGGTCCTAACTTTGGACCTAACTTAGGGAGTTGGGGAAGTCAAGCTTCTTCAGTGAGAACGGTTTGGGGAAAGTCTAAACTTTTAGACCAGTTACAAAGAAGTGGTGGCAACTCTCCCTAATAGGTGTTATCTCTATGGTTTTGGTCATTAGAAAGATCATCACCATATGCTGCATTCTCTTGTGGTGTTTCTTTTGTAATAAATCATCTTTTCCACAGTAGGGGTTTATTGGGTTTTTCGGAGCAGTTAAGGAGGCTTTCTCAGGTTGGAGGGGTTCCTTAAGCTGGGAAAGAAGAGAAGAAGATTTGGAAGTCGATCCTGTTGTATTTTGGATAGTTTGGAAGGAGAGAAATTGCATAGCTTTTAGGGATGAGACCTTAGTTGTATAGAGATGGAAGCTTTCTTTTGTTCATAATTTATGGAGTTGGAATAGATTGTACTTAGGTGAAAGGACTTTTCCTCATGAGCTTTTAGGAGTGGTTGACCTTAAGTTGAGGCGGTGAAGTTTTTTTGTTGCGGCACTCCCTTATGTGCAGCCAAAATTAGTTTCTTTGCTTGGGAGGCAACTTGGGAAAAATCTTTACCATTGATCAACTTGGAGGAGGGCATTTTTCTTTCTAATAGTGCTATTTGTGACTGGTGTGGTGTGTAAATCACTTATTCCCTCAGTTGTTGAAAACAGATTTGTGGGAGCTATTGTTTTCCCTTTTTGGTACTAACTTGGGTAATGGCAGCTCTGTGCATTATGTTTTGAGTTGGAAGAGTCTTAGTGGTTGGCAAGAAAGAAAGAAAGAATTAATAAATGGCTCCTTCACCTTGTTTTGGATGGGTGTGGAAGCGAAAATCATTTATTGTTCTTGGATGATGTTTTGTCTATACAAAAGCTAAAGAAAAAAGTTTGACAAGCGAGACCATTATGTTTATTTTGGATGGTGTAAGAGGTAAGGAATAACATTGATTTTAGGGATAAGGTGTTGCCTATCTGAGCTCAAAGCTTTTTGTTTTCTTCTTTGGCCAGGCAGTTGTATTATTGATTATCCTTCAACTGTTTGTTCATTGATTGGGTGGGGTCTGCGAGCTGGGTAGGGTCTGTTTTTGTACATCCTGCTTGTTTTGTGCAGTCTTGAGGGGGTGAGTGTATCTTTTGGGTTGCTACTTAATTACGTCTTCCTAGTATACTTGCATTTTACTTATCAAAAAAAAAAAGTTTAATATCAACCCCTTAGGCTTTTTGTTTATAAGCATGTCTCGCTAGTTGGGTGTGTTTTCTCAGTTGTGGTTTCAGTCACTGTTGGCTAGTATTGTTAATTATGTTTGACTGTTGGGTATCTTGTTTAATGATGTTGTACTTTGAGATGACATGCTGTTTTATAAAAAGAGTTGTTTATTCATTTTATTAGGCAGTCTTTACTTTTGATGGAGTTATCCTTTATTATTTAGTTATTTATTTTAATTTTTTAGAAAGTGGACACTGTCTTTACTTTTGATGGAGTTATACTTTATTTATTTATTTTAATATTTTAGGAATTGTTGTTTTTGCATTGTGCTTCTGAGGGATTCCTTGTTTTTTTAGTGTGGGCCTCTACAGTTCTTTTCATAGGAAATGAGTTTGCATATTCTTCAAAGGAGTGATTGTATTTTTAATCTAATGAATTTTGTTGAGTGGGAATTTCTGGCACAAGTGATACTTGACCATTAGTGTCAGCTTAGAAAAATTCCAACCATGGACACTTTTGACATTAGAGTTTTTTGTTTTTATTGTACATCTTTATCCATTCAATATATACTGATATGGTCTGTGAAATTATTCTTGTAGAATGCAAGATATTGAACTTATGCACATGCGATATGCTCTGGAATCTGCTGTGCTTGCATTTGGAGCTATGGAAAGGAGTATGATTGATGAAACGAAAGCTACGCAGCTATATACTATCTAAAGACGCGAGAAACCACATGGAGGCCATTAATAATATTCCACGCAAGGTCATCCCCTGATTTTCTGAGGATTATGTAGCCTTCTGGTATTGTTAAGGCTGCGCTTTTCTTTATTCTTTTTTGAAGTCGAGTTTCCAACAAAACCCGGGAAACATGATACACTTCTGTCAAAAATGGAATCACATCGTATTACGAAGTTCTTAGAAAAATTTATCTTATGGCAGTTTTACTTTTACAACTCTTTCTTTTAAAAACTGGGAATGACAATTTATCAGAAATAGATAAACCAGGAACATGAGCTCTTTTTCAAGCCAAACATGAAAAATAAACACCAGTAACTATGACTAAAATACGAGCTGATAAAGCATCCAAATTGGAAGGAAATATGAGGAGAAATGAGGATGGAAGGATCAAAGCTAAAGCACATCTGCCTGGGGCCTCTAAAGAAAAGAAAAGGAACCAGAAAGCTTTTAAGGAGTTAAAGCATATGGAGAATGCTCATCAATTTCAAGGTTTTACATTTTCCCCTGCAAGCCCCGTAAGCTGAGAACATGTGCTAAAATGCCCTTCACAAAGCCACAAGACACAAGAGGTTGTGTCAATCAAACCTTCTTAGAATCAGGATCATGCTCCATTCCAAACTGGAGCCAGCTAGGTAATCATCCTACTGCCAGCCTTGATCTCTGAAAACTCCTCAATGGGAATACTAAGTTTATGATGAACATCTTGAAACTCAACCTAATAGGGCAGCCACTTCGCTCTCACCCATGGAGTACTTCTAATAACATTGCTGCATACCTCTATTGCTTCCAGAAAAGTCCTACTAAAAGGTGCCCCTACTAACTCTTTAGTGAATCTTAAAAAAACTGAGGGTATTTGTGATTGTCACTAATCTTCATAGGCTTCCACTATCATCTGAAGTACAGTTTCACGAACGCAAGGGCAAAATCAAGCTCCGGCCTGAAATTTAAGTAAACACCTGATGCAAATGATTATGGTCTAAGTCTCCTCTCTCCATCCCACAAAGAATGCATCTATTTTCGCAAAAGCCCATCCCCTTACTGTGACTTATCGAGTTAGGATCTTTTCCAAAGTGCTTGAGTGTAGAAACAACCAAGAAAGAAAATTAGGAAAAAATTCCTTGTGTTTCATTGAATTAACTGTAATATTATATATACGGGAGGGATAGTCTATATTTCTAATGCATTACAACTCATATTAGGGTTTCTAACTAGTTACAACTCTATATGTTAAGTTTCTAACCCCAGTTACAACTCTATAATAATTAACACGCCTCGAGGTTGGAGCATAGTCATCAATCATGCCCGACTTGTTACATAAATAGCTAACCCGGTCTCCACTTAGAGCCTTTGTGAAAATACCGCTGGCTGTTCTCGTGCCCCGTTTCGCATGAAATCGAAGCAAGGTTGTATTTTACTCATGACAGTGTGATCCAATCTCAATATCCAGATTCGTTCAATGGAATACGAGTTAGCAATATGAAGAGCGGCTCAGTGATCACACCAAGTTTCTGTGGAATGCTTGATCTTAATCAGAACTTATCGAGTTGATCATTACATGATTTCACACATGAAGCTGTGCCATTGCTACATGTCGACTCTGCATGAATGAGAAAGCAGACCCTTAGCTGTACTCTTAGCGGTAGATTTCCACCAACCGAGACATAGTAGCTAGATGTGGATCTCCTATCTTCCTTTGACCACGCCTATTCGGCCTTATGTGAAGCATTGACCCTATTGTGCCCGTGATTTGCTCATATAGAATACCTCGTCCGGGCTCATTTGAGTAAGCATGGGAATATGTTCTGGAGTTCTTACGATTATCGACCGGTCGGAAGACATGTGATGACTTGTACTTATTTGAGTGTCTGATATACAGATGAGTTCATGGGTAGTTCGACTTCGAAGTAGTCTTTTATATACCAGGATCCTCGAGCAACTCGCGTTCTCTAGTAAAGGTGTGCGCCGAGACCATGGGGAACTATGGCTTTGCTCTAATTTTCCAGTCTTAGGCAGATAAATCATTACATATTTCCTTTGGGATAAGAAGATTCCCATGTTTACTCGCATTACTTCAGCACAAGAAATATCTAAGTATCCACAAGTCTTTGTATTGGCGAAAGCGTGAAAAAAGGACTTCGAGGGATGAGATTCTAATAGGTAAGCTCCAGAGTGATAACAATATAAATCCATACCTTACTTAACAAAATGATCTGTGGCGGGTTTCGGTAGAAAGACGGAATGAATTGATTCTCTTATGCAAAGCCAAATTTCTCACATTGTGATGGCTGAATTTACAGACAACCAGGGACTCTGCTTGGGCCATATAATGACTTTAGGCGACAAACCTTCCCCGATCTCGCCGAGGCAATAATGCGGAGGTTCAACCATTATATACCTCTTCTTGAAGATCGCCATGAAGAAAGGCGTTCTTAATATCAAGCTGATGAAGATCCCGATTATGAGTGGCAGCCAGGGAAATAAAAATCCGAATAGATGCCATCTTAGCAACGGGGGAAAAGGTATTAGAATAGTCCACACCATAGGTCGGAGCGTACCCTTTGGCCTGATCTCTGGCTTTCAATCAGACAGTGAACCATTCGGTTAACTTGTTTGCCAGACCCGAGCGACATCCAATGGCTTTCTTCTCAGTAGGTAAATGTCGCAAGTTCTAAGTACCATTCCATTAAGAGCATCCATCTCCTCTATCATGGCCACATGCTAACGGGGTGAAACCGAGGAAACTACTTGAAAAGTGTTAAGCGTGAAATAGAGTCGAAAAACAATAAAGAAACGGGGCGAGAAGACAAGCGGTTATAGGTGCAAAATAAAGGAAATTAGGATAAACACAGCACGCTACGAAGAAGAATACGGAGATCATCATCGGGAGCTGGATGTCACGATGTCGAAGCGTGATGGAGGACCCGAGGGGCGAGTGGGTTCGGCGTCGAGTGTAGACTGGCGGGTGATGGGAGACTTCTTTGGAGGCGAAACAAGAGGATTGGGCTATTGGAGCGAGGAATAGGAGGGGCCACGGGAGGCAATAGTATACACTATTAAGTCATCTGCACCACATCGACTAGTGTGGGTCGAGGGTGAAGAGAAAGGGACATTCTCAAAAAACTTGATATCCGTAGAAACCAAGTACCTACGAAGACTAGGGTAGTAACACTGATACCCCTTTTGAACCTGGAAAATAACCAAGAAAGATACATTTTAAAGATTTATGGTCAAGTTTAGATGCACGAGGGCCGAACATTTCGACCAAGCGTGCGTCAGATATACGAGGCTCGATAGGGAATAGAGGTTTGTGGGGAAAGGATGTGATACGGTGTGTCCTAATTCCAAGGCCCAGTGAAAACATCAGTTAATAAAAAACAGAACTATGGAAGCGACATCGATGAAATGCTTGGGCACATGCATCTGAAATAATAGAGCTCTGGCAGTTTCAAGGAGATGTCTATTCTTTCTCTCAGCAACTCCATTCTGAGCAGGAGTGTCAACACAAGAAGTTTGATGAAGTATGCCATGTTGAAGCATGAAAGACTAAAATTGTTCTGAAACATATTCTTTTGCATTATAACTTCTCAGATTTTGAACATAAACATGAAATTGAGTATGAATCTCAGCATAAAAGGCATAGAAATGAGAAAACAACTCAGAGCGGTTTTTCATTAAATATAACCAAGTGGTTCGTGAATAATCATCAACAAAGTGACGAATGCTTAGAAGCCCAGGTTCAGAGGACACAGTAGGCACGGGGACCCCACACATGCAGATAAGGTAACTTCGAAAGGAGGCGCTAGCTCGTTTATTGACTCTAGGACTATAACTAAGGCGATGATGTTTTACTTAGTGACAGAGCTCACAATCTAAGGATAGCAAAGCCCGGAAGGCGAGGACCACAATTTCTTTAATAATGGCTGAAAGATGGCTATGCCCAATGTGTCTCAAATGGTGTAGTGACTCCGGAGGAACAAACAATAGGTCTGGGGCTGTAGGATCGAGGATGTATAAACCCGGACTGGGATACACCCAGTAATGCAGCCGTGCCAAGATCTGAAAAAGACAAAATCGGGAAAGATGATATATAACACTTAAGTGCTCAAGTTAACTTGCTAACAAACATCAAATTAAAAGAGAAATTTGGTAAACTCAAGACTGATGTCAAAGGAATAGATGGAGTGGGCACAATTGTGCCTGACCTAAGAACACATGAATGTGATCCATCTGCTAGAGTGACAGTGGAAGGTGAAGGTTGTATTTGAAAGGTAGAAAAGACTAGAGTTACGTCATGTGATTTGTGGCTCGAGTCAATGACCCATTCGGAGAGGAAGAAGATCTGAGCGTTTGTCGAGTTCTGCAATTCGTGATAAGCGATGTCCGGTGATGGAGATCTTAAGCGGAGTCTTGACTGGTGGAACTGGCTAATTCAGCGGTGAGAAGCTGAAGCGACCCTAATCGGATGCCTCGATAGTAGAGCTGATGAAGCGGCCCGAAATTTCTTGTTCGATTAATAGTTTCTTGTCGCGTATCCATGGCCAGGACATGGCGATAATAGCGAACAACACCTCAGGAACCGGACCCTCAGAGTGTTATATCACGGACCCATTTAACCTGTTCGTTTGCCTTTTCACGACTCAATGGTGCGTCGATAAGAGCAACTGCATGCGGCGGATCTGGTGGGTGAAGAGAAGAGGATGATACCTCGGTCTGAGAAGAATCTGCTAGGTCCCTGCCATGCGATTTCTCGTTGACTTTGCCGAACTTTGACATCTGGACTAAAGGGCATAAGCATATTGAGCTCTTCATGTATCTTTTTGTAGGCCATAAAAAATTATGTGAGTGACTGATCCTGTTTCTCTGATCGATAGAATGCTTTACACATATGAAATATATGAGAAACCTTCCCCTTTCCAGAAAACACAAACTTCAAATAATCCATTAGCTCTTTAACAAATTCACAGTGATTAACGAGGGCCCGGTACCGCTAGCGCCGATGGGAGTACGGTTTGGATAAGCAGGGCCCGAGCATCTTTCTCCATTCATTGCTCTTTGAATCAATATTTGGCGGATTCTTAGTGAGGTGACCGTCCATACGTATGCTCTTGACGTATCTTCGAATTGTTTTACTCAATTCCAAATAGTTTGGACCAATCAGTTTGTCTTCCGTGATTTTGGACATCATCGGGACCACTTTGAGCTTCGGTGTCAGTTTCTTCTCCTCTGAATCACTCATTATGATACCACAGGAAGAAGATTAAGAGCAGAGAGCACTCCCAGAACTTAGATTTTGGAAAAATCAAGTAGGACCCTAGAAAAAGGGGGTTGTCGGACACAAAAAGTACTAAAACTACCAGATCCAAAAACCAAACAAGGAAACCAAGTGTATCAGAGGCCCTGCCGGCGACGGATGACCTTGGAGGCTGGTCGGAACGGTACCCATTGCTCCCTGTGATGTTGTGGAGCGTACCAAAATACTTGCGCGGCGAGGCGCAGGAGCCTTCATGCGCTTGGAATCCGGCCATCGGATTTTTAGCCTGGCTCGTCGGCGGCCGACGAACCCTCTTATGCCGGCGGTGAGACTTGACGCTCCCTCTAGGTGGGTGTTTCAAAATCACCCCCTCCGATAGCCCTAGATTGCTGAAAAATCCTTCAAAAATTCTCCATAAAATTCTCTAACTCAAACCCTAGGCTTTGATACCATGTAGAAACAACCAAGAGGAGCCAGGGAAAGGAATTCATATATTTTTTTCATTGAATTAACATATAATATATACATGAGGGATGGTCTATATTTCCTAATCTATTACAACTCTACATGTTAGGATTCCTAACTAGTTACAACTCTATATGTTTAGTTTCCTAACTAGTTACAACTCTATATGTTAAGTTTCCTAACTCGTTACAACTCTCAACTCTATGTTAACATAAGAAATCCTCTTTAGGATGGACCAAAATTCCCAATCACCTTTGGAAGCAAAAGCCTCAATCCATCACCCACCGCCAGTATGATACAAACGCTTAACAATAAACCTTCCATCTTTAGCCTCTGCCACACACTCTATCCTTTAAATGATTTAGAGCACTTTAGATTGCAATTTCACCAAAATTTTTCCACTTCCTCTAACTCCAATCACTAAGGACCACAAAAGACGAGGAAACTACCTCCACCAAACCATACCATGCCTCCCCAACCCAAGCCTCCTTAGAGGCTGCAATAGCAATAAGAAGGGAACCTCCTCCTTCAATGGTACATCACCACACCTACTATCCAACCAAAAGCATACCCTTCTCTCATTGCCCCCATCAAACAATACCTGCGGCCCACTGAATCCCAAACCAATCTGATGGCTTTCCAAACTCCACATCATAAGAACCTTCTACATCTAACACAACAATTTCCCTTAAGGTCCTCACTAGAATTTCTTAAGTTCTATAGAATAGAATGTATAAAATTCTCTATTAAGATTGCCACTTGGCACTGGAATGTTATCTTTATAACCACCCCACACACCCGTGCTGCCCCCCTGCCTTCCCAAGTTGTGTCTTTAAGTGTTTTAAAGTTTTTTCTTTGCTTTTCTAATATGACTTTCCTACACTAACTTAAAGGTGAATCTATTAAAAAATGCAGATATTGATGGTGAACGACATTATCTCACTTTTGCATATGGATGATATCTCTCTCAATTTGAAAAATTGTGGCTCACCTGGGAGCTACTCTGAATTGGACATTAGGTCTGCTTGGGAACGTACTGATCTTACTACTTATGAAGGGGGTAACAAAATGGTCATATCTTTCACAGAGTTGCTGCTTGATATATTACATAATAATTTACCATCTGCTGTGTTGGAACAAGAGCATGCACTGGCTGGTGGTGTTACTACTGGTGGTGTTACTACTGGTGGTAGACAGGCATTCGAATGGAGACTCTCAAGTGCTAGACATTTTATTGATGATTGGGAATGGCGCTTATCAGTTTTGCAACGTCTTTTTGCTATCTGAACGCCAATGCAGTGGGAGATGGAAGGAAGCATTAACTGTGTTCGTGCTCCATCTGAGCTACTTAACCTGTGAGTTTGATATTGATTTTTTTCTTGGCCTTTCTATAATAAATGAGAATAAATTCACTTAAGAAAAAAGAAACACAAGGATAAATCCTTCTCTGAATGCATTACCTGATATAAAACAAAGGAAAGAAAATCGCTACAGACATCTAATTTTAACTTTTGATCTATATATTAGAGATATAGTAAGTTATTTAAATTTTTTAGTATTTTTGATAGGTAATTTGGAATAATATGAACAGGAATACCTTTGAAATCTGTATATTGTAGTGGTAGAGGTCCAAAAACATGAGTGGAAAGACTCTAGATCCCATATCATCTTTAAAGTCCACTTTTTCTCAATGATCCTTGCATTCTTTCTTCAATTTTTTTCCTGCCATAATATCCAAATTAATGTAAGACAAGCTATTGGCTAAAGAAGTTGGCCTCTAGTAGTGCTTCTTAAATCCTTAAAGGAAATGGTTTAATATGTTGCTGATACTTGTAGGAGGAAGCAAATCCAATGTTAGTCTAACGAAGGTGATTATGAATTCTCTATTGCCCATGCACAAAGTGCATTGAAATGACTTAAGTGCTTTGAGGGTCTTCTCATCTGAAGCAAGTCATAAGTGTTTACCTTCTTTTTGGTCACTAACCAAGAGAATGTCTTGAACTTTGATGGGACTTTTGATTTTTTCATATGTATTTTCTAGATACATGAAAACTGGAGTTGAGATTGATTTGATAGGCTAGGAGAGAAAGATCTGGCAAAATGAGTCAGCGGATGATAATGGCTTAAAATTATCACATTAGGAAGACTGCGAAAGTTTATACAAATTGAGGAATGGGCCTGAGAATATCAAGATCCTTTATCCCTGAATTCGTGGAGTTACACCAGACTTTTTCTAAAATTGTTACTCTTTTTGTTTGCCCATGCCAAAAAATGCACGAAACAAGAAGTAGTGTTTGTTTATCATATGCTTGCATTATAAATTTTTATTTAACCAATGGTAATTTGTCAAACATAATTTTCAGATGTTTGTTTTGTTTTGACTATGTGGAGCGTAAGAATTTATATCATGATCTTTCTTCCAATAAGAATTTGCAGGTTGTTTATTTAAGTACCGTCTCAATGTATCTTGGAAGGCTTTTCATCTTCTTCCGATTCCAACATTGCTTGCTTTTAGTTGTTGACAAAAATGAGGAAAAGAAATAGAAGTTTGATGTTTTGAAATATTTTTTAGTTAGGTTTCTAAAAAAAATGTAACTCATACTAACAAGCGTGATTATTTGTAACGGGTCCTGTCTACTTTTTAGAATTTTCAGTGTTTGACTGAGTAACTAATGTTAGATTTTCTGCAATTGTCATGAGTGAAATTTGTTAAAAATCAAATTGATAAAAAATATTTACTTATAAAAAAAAAAAAATGATATAAATATTTATCCTCATCAAATGATATCCAACAAGAAGATGAGAATTAATCCTATAGACATCCACAATTTCTTTATTAGAAACTGAAATTTATTGCATCTTAATCATAAGAACAAGAAGGATGAGCTTCTTTGTTGCATCATAATAAAAAGTACAACGATATCCAACAAGGGAGTGACCTAAAATATTATCACATTGTCCTCTAAAGTACAAGGAATATCATAGGGATGCATTTTTTTCTATTGGATTTTATTCATAATCTAATTTGTGGACAATGGTTTTTAAATTGTTTATGTAATCAATGTTACTCCTTTTTTGTCTATGTGGTTCCTGTGGTATACCTTGTATGTACATAGGATGCACCATTGTTTTGATAACCGTGGGTGTTTGGGCTAGCTTGTGCGCATCTCAATTAATCTCATAGGGCCCTAAAGTTAATGGTCTAGTAAAACTTCTAGTGAACCTAAGGGGACTCGAACTAGTGATCATCGGGGAGCAAACTAAGGCCGAACCAACTAAGCCCATTAATGACTCTAATTCTTATTATCTTATAACATAATTAGCTAATCCTAATATAAATCCAATAAATAACCTCTAGATGTTCTTCAGTTTCTTTCCCACAAATGATACTTGCCAACTTAGGAGGTTTCTTTAAACTACAGAGTGCATCACCTAAAGTGCGCCAAGCAAAGGATAAACCAATTGCCTTAGAATTTTTCCTTTGGAGCAATGGAGGAGTAAATGGTTAGTCGATTCTTTTTCACCTTTTTGTTTTGATACGCTTCTTTTCACCTTTACAAATAACATCTATTTGACACTATATTGATTTGATCAAACTTGTGGAATCTCGAGAGATGGCTTCTAGTTCAAGAAGCTTACCTTCTTTGGTAACAAAAAGATTTCAAACTATGTTTTTCAATGAATTTTCACATGACTATTGGATAGATAATTCGCCGTACTTGGTTTTCATCTTCTCCTATCCTTCTCATTGCTTTCTGTAGAAACAAGAAGGGAAGAATTGGAGGAACGAATTCCTTATGTTTTTCCATTGATCTAAACATGTATAAATACAAGAGCTAGATATATACAATTAGCGAGTCAGTACAACATTTCTAATTGAATTTCTAACCTACAAGTAAAGTATATATTTACATTCTATAACACTTCCAATTGGAATTGTACATATATTCTGTGAGAAGGTCTCTGCTTCCTTGAGTTCCCTATCAGTGAACAACTTTGAAAGGTGGGGACTCCATTGGCCCCCCTCCCTAACTTGCTCTTGTGCCTTTGCTATCTAATCATTTTTGGCAATGGCTATGGAGAATGAGACCAAGCAATACTCTTACAAGGACATGTTTGCCACACCATCTCTCTAAAATTTTACCCTTCTGTCATTCCCAACTGTGGTAAAATTACTTTTAAGGGACCTTTTATACAACCATGCAGTTGACCAATTAACTGGATGAGGCCTTTTCTCAAGCACACTTCATCACCCTATAGGAAGTCTCTTTGGATACAATAAGCACAGTCTTAAGCTTTCCTTACCTGAATATTTAAGGTTGGCCTTTCTCTCCAGAACTTTAACAACTTATTTTCTTTTCTTCCATTGATTGGTTGCTAAATTGGTAAAGTTGGAATCAAATAAATACTTGATGCATTCTTAGGGTTGATAAGGGAATGAAAGTATTTTTCATTAATCCAGAAAATGTTGGATATATACCTATATATTGTGTGTGTGTGTGTGTGTGTATGTGTGTGTCTATATAGATAAAATTATCAAGCTTTTGTGATACCTGAGACTATACAAATATGATATGCATAGTTAACAATTATAATCAAGGATACTTCATTGTGTATTAATGCTGGCACTTGCCTATCTCTTTATCTCTCTTCTTCCTCCCCCAGGTGTAGGTATCTCATGAGTCTGATAATATTTGCAAATTGAGTAATGTTATTGCTTGTTGTTGTGCAGCTGCATGCAAAGGGCAAAGTATGATATAGGAGAAGAGGCTGTCCATCGATTTTCCTTACCTCCAGAAGATAGAGGCTACTTAGATTAAGCTGAATGGGTTGATAGTACCTTCAGAAGAGAATCTGTACAACAGCTAGTCCTCTAAACCTGTGGATTTTATCTTATGACTGATAATTATTATACACAGATTGCATACTTTATTGTATATTATTTATGAGGATCATTTGGTTGATTTTTGTTTTTAGAATATTCTACTAATATCTATTATCCCTATGTTGTGGGTTATATTCGCCTTGCTTACTCAATTGTCTCTCTAGTTTGATAATGCAATTCTGTGTGCTACTGCAGCTAGTGGGGTGGTGTTTGGCTGTGCAGTCTTGATGGATGCATTTTAAAAGCATAGAAAAATTCCAAGTTCTCCATATGATTGCCAAATTATTGCTTCTATTTGTGATATTAGTCCTAAGTTTGACCTATCTCAGTGACAGTCCTTTCTTAAATAAAAATGTGATACAAGTTCCTATATCCTCAAACTTTGTTTAGATATATCTTCTACACCTTTGGTCTCTGCATGATCGAGGCTATTGGCAGCTGCTAATGTAACACTATTGACTTTGTATATTGAGGGGAGAAAATCATTTTTAGTATCTATAATGAAAGTGAGATAACCTGTCCTTTTTGCTATGATAAAGGTTTGATTTCCTGTCTGTATCTTCTTCCCTTTAGGATCAACAATATAGATTATGAAGATGTAGAGGAATATCTTTGAGCAGTTCCATGACCAGTTTAGTGTATCAAAGTTAATAATAATGAAGCTAGGTGCCTATTGACTGTTGATATTCCTTTATCTCTGCTTTTCCTACAATAGTTTATATTATTGGGGAAGGAAATTAAAGTTTAGAATTCTAAGAATGTTTTCTGGGAGATTCTGTTTTCCCTTGTCATACAAGACCTTTATCATCAAAGAAATGGAACAATAGTTATTAGCTTGATTCTTCTGATGGCACTTTATCTTGTGTGTAACATTTTTTATTTTTTTATTTTTCATTTTGATCAGAAACAAAAAATAATAGTAAAGAAGATAAGATTACAAAGGAAGGAAGAGGTTTCCTTTCTACAGTACAAGAACTTTCAAATCCAAAGTTAGGGTGAAGAATTACAAACTACTGCTTTAATCTTGCTGTAAGACTGAAAGAGGAACCTCGAGCCTTTAGTACAGAATCCACAAAGATGCATAAAACTAAACCTGAATCCCACCTCCCTTTCAGCTCTCTCTTTGTTTTTGAAATTCTCGCATTTCTCTTGCCAAACCGGCCTTACCAAAGAGAGACATTCAATTTTCCATAAAGTTTTGCCTCTAGAGGAATTTCCAAATCCTCTAAAAGCAATGATAAACAGATCTTCTATGCTCCTTGGAGAAACCCACACTATTCTTGCTAAGTTGAAGAGTTTGTGCCACAACCACATAGTGAAAGGACAATGAAGAAAGAGGTGATCAATGGACTCTCCATCTCCTTTGCAAAGGATACACCACTGGGGATTGAGGGATCTATAAGGTCGTCTCAAATTTGCTTAAATAATTGAGTATTTACCTTCTATGAGCTACCAACCAAGCAAAGGCCTTAACCTTTGAAGGGTCTTTTGACCTCCATATAAATTTAGCTGGTGAAACAAAGGGGAGTAGGAGGCATAGATAAAGCCAAGAAAAAAGATTTGACAGTAAACACACATGTGGATGACAAGACGCCTCTTTGAATGCTAGGGATAGATGCACGGGGAACCAGAAAAAGGCAAAAGCCTGCGGGAAGTGTTCAATTTTCGTATCTGTAAGATTGCGTCGAAAATTTAATTCAAGGTGGAAGGAGGAGAAGAGCCAAGAATCCACTAAAATGGTCAAATTTCTCGAAGGAATGACTCTATGGAGATCCGAGTATTGTGCACAAAGTGGTTGATCACCCAACCATAAATCTTCCCAAAATCTAATTTCTCCCCATTCCCCACCACTAGACGAGTATGATGAATGAATAAATGAAAAATTTGAGCTATAGGCTTCGAAGGACATTTGTGAGACCATCTAACCACCATATTGGCATCCCATCTGTTTGGATGTGTCCCATAAATATTGGCTATAACCTCATGCCAAAGCTCACTCCTTTCTTTAGGAGACCTCCATATAGCAATGCACGGTTCCTCAAGGATATCTTCCCAAAACCTAGACCTCCTTACTCCTTTGATCTACACACAACCTCCCAACTTAAAAGATGATCCTTCTTACCTACCACATTCGGACCCAGAAGGAACTCTCTGCCAACTTCAAGTCTTTTAGGCTACCAGCCTTTGGAAGTCCTAAAAAGTGATAAAAAATAGCTAGGAATGTGCGATGAACAGGATCGAATCAAAGTAATTCTTCCTGGCAACCAGTATGCCTTTTTCCACTATCTAACCTTCTACGCCACTTTTTTCAACCAATGGATCCCAAAGAAGCCTATCGAGTTTGGATTCCCACCTAAAGGTAAACCCATATAGGACAATGGCCACTCCGTCTCTTGACAATCCAAGATTGAAGCCTACTGAGAGACCATCTCTGATGTGTATTAATGCCCACAATGAAACTTTTCTCTGGTTATTTTCATATAACCTTTTGGCTTCAGTAAGGGTGATCTTGAGGATGCAGCCAAAGTTAATGAGGCCTTAGAAAAGAAAATGGTGTCATTCTCAAATTGCAAAATAGACACTTTAGTCCTATATCTTTCAACTAAGAAGCCCTCAGTCAAACCCCTCTCTTTCTTGCCACAAAAATGGGTTTACTTGAACGTCAGCCACTAGCGTGAAAGAAAGGAGAAAGAAAGGTCTCCTTGTCTCGATCCTCACAGATCACCCATCCCTTAGCACTTCCATTCACAAGGATTGAAAAACTTGTAGAGGATAAACAACCTCTCATCCAAGATCTCCATTTTGGGTTAAAACCCTTTCGTTCTAAGACATGCTCCTGAAAGCCCCAATCCACATGATCATACGCCTTTTCAAAATTGATTTTAAATACAATTCCTTCCTCCCCTGATCTCCTCTTTTCATCACCACTTGTTGGCCTATTAAAAGCGCATCGAATTTGCCTCCCTTCAGCAAGCCCTTGAGCTGATCTTCTCATGGATAACTTTGTAACCTCCTTGATAAAACCTCAACTATTATCTTATAAGAATTGCTTAACCAAGCTAATAGGTCTAAAATCTGAAACCTTGTGAGATTGACTCTTCTTTGGCATAAGTGCTATGAAGGTGGCATTAGTGCTTTAATTTATTGTTCCAGAGCTATGGAACTCTTGAAATACCTTTAGTAGATCCTCTTTGATTACATCCCAACACTCTTGATACAATGCCATTGAAACCATCGGGACACAGGGCGCAGCCACTGTCGGTTGAAAATTTGCATATTGCACACCTCACTCCTTAAGGAAAGGGCATATCCGACCATTCAACACTACGTACGAAATAGAAATGTCATTAGTACCACTTTGAGTTCCTATCTCCATCTTGATCACCAAAGACTTAATGAATTTCTTTTCCTCTTCCATTTGCCACTCTATAGAAGAACTTAGAGTTGCTATCTGATCCATTTAATCCTAGAACTTTGTCTCAATGGAGCTTTCCTTTAACAAAAACATCCCTAGCTCTCTTTACGAAACTCCTCAAGCGAAAGATCTTGAGTTATACTCCCTTCTTGTTCTAACAAATCAATTCTTTCAATGTACAAAATAATAGCCAATTTCCTTTCCTTCAAGTCTCCAAAAACTGCCTTATTCCAAAATTTTAACTTGAACTTCACAAATTTTAATTTTCTCATAAACTTATGCCCTTCCCACCCATCCTCGTGACCCTCTTGCCACCATGTAAAAAAACACTTCCCTAAACTACAAATGGAAAGCAATGGCGTATTCTCGAATTTGAATGAATTATTTGGTCCCAGCAAAGGATTAGTATCTAAACAAATTGGGTTGTGTCAGAAGTCCATCTTGAAGTAAGCCTCTTAGCTCGGCTGAGGAAAGATTATCCCACTCAAATGTGGCAATCTGTCAATCTCTTGCAAATAGGGACATCTTGTAAATCTGACCAAGTGAAAGAGCATTTCTAAGAGGGGATCAAGCAACTCTAATTCTCTAATCGGCTCATCAAAGCATCATGTTCAAAAGTAATCTTAGAGCCGCCGATTTCTCAACAGAGACCTCCTTATCACATTAAAATCCCCTCCTATACACCACTTTGGGTATGCAAGGCCATAAAGATCTTGAAGCTCCATCAAAAAATCCTTCCTCCAAAGCGGGATAATCGGACCATAAACTGAAGTTAACCAAAAAGAACCTTCCTCCACAGACTCCAACTTCATTGAAACAGAAAAAGACCCTAGCACCTTTTCAACGCACTCAAACTTGTTTGAATCCCAAATGATCAGAACTCCTCCTGAGGCCCTGGCTTGGAAGAACTAACCAATCTCTAACTCTCCCTCTCCAAACAATGACCAAAAACACCTATCCCATTTTTCTCTCTTTGTTACCTGAAGCATCACAATATTTGGATCTTGGGAGCTTAAGAAACTTTTGACTAAACTCCTCTTTTTCTTAGAACCCATACCTTGAACATTCCAACTTATAATCCTCACCAAAAAGCGCATAAACCCCGGGACTCTTCTAGACACATTAAACCTTCAGCAGTTTGATTTAATAACGGTCAACCTTCTGTCCTAACTTACCTTAATAATACAGAAGCTGACTTCCACTACCTCAAAGAGTTGAGCCTTCATGATCTTCCTTTATAATTCTAATTCCCACACCCTTCAGAACTGACTGTAATTTGTCCTTTTCCGAAGAGGATAGGTCCTGATCTTGAAAGCCACTTGGAATAAGGCTATCAAGGTCTTGGATAAATACTCTTTTTGAGACATCGTGCAATTCTGGGTTGCTACTAAGTCTCTGGGGACCAGAATCTTTTTTTTTTTTTTTAATCGATAAAAAACAATTTATAGAACAAAAGAACCAAGAGGCTCCAAGTACGAGAAGTGAACAAAGGGAACGAAAAGAACCAAGAAAGGACATAAATCCATAAAAGTCGTGTTAACAACACCTTAAATCTTGTCCAATTCCACAAATTGCTTAAAATTAGATTTAATTTTTTGAGGCGTTGGTATTCAGTTATCAAACACCACCCTGTTCTTTGGGCCAGTAAAGTCAAAGGCGCAAGGAGCGACAATCAGATTTTTCGTTTTTTTACACGGCTCCTTGCCAAGCTGAGAGGTGTGCATGTGAGAATCTTGGAAAGACCCAAATCAGTCTGACTATACGTGAGAGAAAAGAGAACCCCAGCATCTTGGCGATGCAGCGTGGATTAATAGACAATCTATAGTCTCTTCATCCTCTTCACAAAGGTAGCATTTGTTCGCAAGAGCTCTTCCGCGACGTTTAAGCTGATCAAGGTCATCACTTTTCCACAGGAGCGTCTAAGTAAAAAAAGCTAATTTTTGGAAGGGATTACAGCATTCCAAACAGGCGGAAAGGAAAATCAAGAAGGAAGTCAGCCCTAAATTTCAAGCCGTATACATGGTCTGATGAGAGATTACCAAGGCCGGATCCTTTGCTTGAGGAGTTTGTCCTCAATCACAGGATTGATTTTCTTCCTGTGTATGAAGGAAAGGAATCTTCCCACCTCCTCCATCTCCCAATCATTAAAGGGCCTTAAAAAGGTTGGATCCTAACCCCCTTCCTCCCTAAAATGGTTCCACAGATCTGACACCATAGCGTCTTTTTGCACAGCCAAGGAAAACATAGAGGGAAACAAGGAAGACAACGCCTCCTCACCACACCAAACATCTTTCCAAAATCTTATCCTACCATGCCCTGCATGGAAAGCGGGAATTTTGGACGAAGAGAGGCCATTCTTTTTTGATTTCCTTCCACAATCCAACACCAAAGCCACCCCTAAAGTCACACGTGTGCCAGCCCCCAGAAGTCTCCCCATATTTGCTGCTCACAACCTTTCTCCAAAGGGCATTCCTCTCATTTTCAAATCTCGAGCTCCATTTATAAAAAGAGCCTGACCCAGCTAAGAAAATTTTCTCGGACCTAAAAACCCTTTTTCTTTTACGACAAGTATCAGCCCCATTGTAGAGATAAGGCTTCTTCTCGAGACTACATACCTGGCTTGTCTTTGAATAAGTGATTAGAAGCCTTCTCAAAGGACTCCACACCTTTCATTATGGGAATGCCAACCATGGAGTTAAAGACAGATCCACCATAGTCCATTTGTGACTCCTTCCAGGTTTGGAGAGCCCTGAGAAGGAAATGCCTACCGAAGACAACCTACAACAGCTTGAGGAACCTTCGTTTCCCTTCATCCCCTCAATATCTTGTGTGTAACATTAGTTTATTAATTTCATCCCTTCTAACATTTCAGATCGAGTAGGTGGCATGGTTGTCAATTCAGGAATTTGTACATGTTGTTTTCATTCAGAACATTATTTTGCTGATGATAGGGTTTCTACTTGTTCATATACTAGCATAAGGGCCTCATGTATTTGGTGATGTTCTACTGTCTTGTCTTGTACCTAAAAGGCAGGGCTATGTTACCAACAATATTGTTCAATTGTTTCTCATATGCCTGATTCATTTAACACCATTTTATGCATAATAGCATTTATGTTTTCAATGGTACCATCTGAAAGGGTAAAATGTTTGTCTCTTTAGGTAGAAGATGCTGTGTCTCGAGCTGCTGATGGAACTTCTGCTGTGCAAGATTTAGATTTTTCCTCTTTACGTTCACAGTTAGGTCCTTTGGCTGCAGTAAGTGTTCAAAATTCTATTTCTTCTCTCTTTAAGGAATTTTCAAGAGTTTCTATGTAGGGTAAGCTAACATAAACGTGTTCCATACCAGATTCTTCTTGTATTGATGTTGCTGCAGCGGTGAGGTCCGCAGATATGTCCCTCCAGCCACAGATCAGGCAATGCTCATCTAACTATTGATGTGGAAATTATACTCATTGAGCTTCAGCATACGCAATGCATTTTTTTTCCTCTTCATTGAATAGCCTGCCAGGGTGGCCCATTTGGTTAAATAATCTTATTTAACTGCTGGTGGTTTGCGGGCATGATCATCACCCTGAGTTTTGGGTCCGCATGGAGAGTCCTGAGAATTTGGCCAAGGAAGGTTCTTCAATTATTAAAAAAAAAGGAACTTCCATCAAATAGATATTTACTCTTCAAAATATTTGAAGAACAAATAATTAAAAAAAATCTGAAGCAAATAATTTTACAGATGTTTTGAGTTTTGCTAAAATGGAGGACTGTAGCTCTTTTCCTTCACTGGCACTGACCCTTGTTGCTGAGGTGCACTGACGTAAACCAAGAGTCTGTGTGAAGGTAGTGGGTTTATGTGTAACATACTTCCTGGAGGGGTGTGATACAGACAGCCTTTCCCCTTGCTTGAGATCAGGCATGAAGCATTCATTCATGGACTATAAATTCTCCATTTCCATGCATTTCATTTCATATTGTAAGAATTTCAACAAAAGTTAATGTTAAATTTGTGTTTACAACAGTCACTTTCTTTCAGTCTTTGTGACCAAGCTTAATCTTTAGAAAATATTTGTTGGAGCAAATTGCAAAGAAATTTAAGCTTTATGATTAGAAAATTCAGGCTCTACTCATTAATAATTGCATGTTTGCATTCTGATAAATGAACACCAAGAAGATTAAAGCCCACAGTTGGTCTATGCTCTGGATTCCTTTAAATTCCCATTGGGAATGATGTGAACTGTGTTGGGTAATAGAGAAATTGAGATTGAAATGGAAAATTTGCTTTTCTGAAAATTGGAATTCTAGCTTTTGAGGCTAGTCTCTCAGAACAAACTCAGCACAAAAATATGATATACCTTTCCCACTCCCAATCCCCACTATATAACTAACTTTCTCTAACAGAAAATTGATAAAAAAAAAAACCCAAAGAGCCCCTCTACCCCAGCACAGAAAGGATACACAGCAATTCATATGGGCCTCACTGCTTGGAGGTCTTTCTCCTGGCGTACATGAATTGGATTGGGGGTTTATCAGGGAACCCTTAATGTAAGGTAGAGCCATTAAGTTTGAAAATTTGTTTGCACTTAGAAAAAAACGGTTCTTTGGCTGTCAATTATGTACAGAAAACCCTCACTTTGGTTAATGTACAAGAGAAATTTCATGCAATATGTTTTGAAAAATTTAAAATACATGCAATATGTGGATCGTTTTGAATTTGCAATTCTATGTGTTTCAAGTATGTTTGTGTTGCATTTTCTGAAATCAAGAGTGGTCATGTTCCATGTAGCTAGTCTTAGCCCATGCTTTTTTCCTTTCTCTTGAGCTTCATCATAAATGTAAGAATTCCTTTCTCAATGAGGATGTAGAAGTCCTTCATCATTTGCTGCTGCACTGCCCTAAGGTTTACAACCTGTAGGCTCTTATTTTACAATATTTGGGCTTTTAAGATTCCTCCCAAGATCCATAAAGGATATATGGCAGGATGGAAAGGTCCACCATGCAGAAATCCTGAGAGAGATTTGGATGGCTGCCCCTTGTATGCTTACTATGGACAATTTGGAAAGAAAGAAATGGGGTAGTTTTGAGGATATATGGTGCCTTCAACCCAAAGGATGAAGAATTCTCTGCTTTTCGCTCTATGGTCTTGGGCAACAACCAATTCAAATGTGCAGGCCCGCCCTGAACATAATGGATTTTTTTGGATATTTTGGTCACTATGTAGGGGCTGGGCTGGTTTGTTCTTTCTTTTTTCTGGCTTGTTTCTCTTCTTTGGAGCCTTTGTATACTCCCTATATGCTATTGGGCTCATTCCTTTTTCTCTAATATATGCTTTTTAAATGGCTTTTTACCTATAAAAAAAAATAAAAAATAAAAATGAGGATATGATTCTTTTCCCTCTGATCAGAATGAGGATATCAATATGCAACACTAAAAGTTTGGCTATGGGGTTAAAATAAATAGGCCTTGATTTTATTTCTTGATGTGGTAAGGATTCTACAATCTTATAAAAATTATAGGGTGCAATCTCACTTCCTGAAGTCATTCTTAAGGCTTTCCACCATAATAAAAGATGCCTCACAATTCTTATCTTTTATTCCATTTCTGCTGTTTATGTTGTCCTGGCTCTGTTTTACAATCAGTTTCTTTGGGGATATCCACTGATGGACTTTTGGCACATGCAGGCTCAAGTAATGTTATCTGATATATATCCAGGAAGAGCTCCAAAGATGGGCTCCACTTACTGGGATCAGATCCATGAAGTTGCAGTAATTTCTGTGACAAGGCGAGTTCTCAAGCGATTGCATGAGTTCTTGGAACAGGTAATATTTTGGAGCTCTCATATATTGGATTACGAGCTCTTTCTAGCTGTTAAATGTTTCAAAAGTCCTAATATGCAATCTGTTGTGGTTAGAACACTATGGATGAACATGGCCAAAACACCCAATAAGTCTTGTAGATTATTGAGAAAGATATTTTCCAACCAAATCAAATTTGTTGCTATTCTCTTCCACCAACCCACTTGCTCATCCTGAGCCTAGATGTTAGGGCTTTTGGACTGTGCTATTTGGTGAACTCATTAGTTTATCCCCTGATTTCTAATTTTAGTAGTAACCTGTTTGGTAAATAATCCATCCAATATTACTTAAGTACCATTTCTTTTCATAAGTAGCTGTTTGATCAAATTGCTCTGGCCGTCAATGTTACCAATGTTAGGGAGCTTTGGACTATGCCATTTGATGAACTCTGAAGTTTAACTAATTTCTAAATTTTGGGAGTAATCTGTTTGGTAAATAATTCATCCAATATTACCAAGTCTCATTCCTTTTCACTTCAGTAGCTATCTGAGTAAATTCCTCTGGTCGTCAAAATGACCACATGATGCTGTTGGCTTGTCCATCATAAGCTTCAAAAAAGTACACTTGTGTAATGTAATCTGCAAGACCGAAGAAGTCACAAAACCTTCTTTTTATACTTATTCTCTTTTTAAAGTGCTTATAAATTGATTGGTTATGTTTTCTAATGCCATTTTTTTGCCCTTTTTATTTAATCCTTTCGTTTTTTGGATGGCTGATCCTTTTGCTTGAATTTTCTTTCTTGAAAATCTCAGGCCTTGTTCTGAACCTGTTCTTGAAAATATTTTCTTGTTCTTCATAATGGAAAACAGTTTTATGACAACTTGTTGGGAAAAACCTCTGACTGATACCTTTTTTTTTTTGTGAGAATTTGTTATTAAAATAGGTTATTTTTTTAGTGAGAATTTGTTTGAATTCCTTTTTGTGAGAATTTCTTTAGTCACTCGTTTTGTGGATGGCTGATCCTTTTGCTTGAATTTTCTTTCTTGAAAATCTCAGACCTTGTTCTGAACATGTTCTTGAAAATATTTTCTTGTTCTTCATAATGGAAAACAGTTTTATGAGAACTTGTTGGGAAAAACCTCTGACAGATACCTTTTCTTTTCTTTTTTGTAAGTTATTGATAAAATAGGTTATTTTTTAGAAACAGATTTTAGATGCATGGAAAAAATACATGGAAACTTATGCATCATACATGCCATGGTACATTTAGCTGGAGAATAAGCTTAGAAACCGTTTTCATATTTGGTCTAAATACAATTTTGTTCTTTTTCTATAAAGACAAAATTCCTATTGTAGCATATTTTGGATAACTGTTCGCAAAAACTGTTTTTTGTAAACTGTTTTCAAAAAGTTTCTGAAAAAGGTATCTAATTTCCTGCCTCTTTTGTGGCTTTGGTGCCTGGTTGTCTTGGATAATTTTGGTGCAGCTCTCTTTTGGTCAATAGAAATGAAAAAAAAGGGTATTTACACAGAATGACAAGCATTAACCAAGTTGCCAATAGATTTTTTCTTTTTACTTCAAAAAAATGTTTTACGATATGTTCTGAGGCAGAGATTGGGAGGCTTGTATCTTCTTATATTTGTTTGAGCCATTATGGGATGCTCTAGGACTCTCAAGCTTCATCAAATTGATTAGTGGGTTGTATTAATCTGAAGAACATTGGGTTTCAAAACTATGCTTCCTTGTTTCACTCCATTTCTTTCATGTATCTGTTTACTTATCCTAACATGCCTTTGTGCAGTAACGACATTTGTTTTAACCTTCAGTTTGGTGAAAATTGTAGAGGTTTCTCTGATTGGACCTCTTACTTTTCCTTTATTTTGTGTGCATGGAGCATAAAGTGCTTTCTGGATAAAACAACCGAGTTAATGATCTTGGTGCATGATCTATCCTGCAGGAAAAACCTCCTGCTCTTCCAGCAATTTTGTCTGGGGAAATCATAATTTCATCATCAAAGGAGACTTATAGACAAGGACAAAGGGAACGTGCTCTTGCCATACTCCATCAGATGATTGAAGACGCTCCTGGGAGCCGACGGCAGTTTCTGAGTAGTACATGGTGTTTGTGTTTTACTAGGGTGGCAGGAGGGAATTTCTGAACGATCTATTTCCTCTTTTCTAGGTATGGCAGAAATTGTGTTCCTGTGACTTTAATGAGTCTTATCTCATGTGTGCAATATAGGTAAAGCTTCATAATCTTGCAAGGGCTGTTGCTGATGAAGAGAGCAGAAACAAGAGGGGAAAGGCTCCTATACTGATCGTAAAAGTCCTACTAAATTTTGACAAGGATGGGGTTCTTTAGGCTTGGTCTAAGAGTTACAAACAAACACCCAGTTCAGCAGCTGGAAAACAATAGTAACTATGGGTATCAAAGAGACAGGGGAAAAGAGCTTTTGGTCCCTTAAGTACAGAACCCGACTTTTCTTTCTGAATTTATTCTCCATATTGACACCAGTGGCGACATAGTTGATAGCACAGATACAACTCATGATTTCAATTTTTCTCACTTGTGTATGGGTAGCTGAGTGAATTTTTTTTCCTGGATTAAACTATCCTATCTGGATTTTATGTTAATGATTTTTGTTACTTTGTTGATTGCACAAAACAAATAAGTATCCTAAACACTTCAGAATTGTAACAGACCAGTGTCAAGTTTGTAAATACATTTTAAACCACTAGGGAAGATATAGCAGGTCATACATAGATGCAAAAATAAGTTAAGTAAAATGATTTGTTATGATCAGACAGCTATGTTAGCCAAAGAAAATAAATGATCTATCCTCTGCATCTGTCTATCTATCTATCTATCTATCTATATATATAAATAGGATACAGTCATATGAAATGTACACATATAAATTACAAATTATGATATATGTGATATTCTTATATGACTAACCATTATTACATACTTGGTAGAAAGGAAAATTTGGGTTTCTCTATAGCAATTTTAATGCTTCCAATTCTCAATTAAATGATTGCTATAGTAAATTTGGTGGAAAGAGTTTAAACATGGGGTTAGAGCATTCGTATATTTACCTCATATGGTGAAAAACACCTCTAATTTATTCCTGGGAATGTGTGTTTGTAAACATTGCCTCATTAACTAGTATTATATTTTCTGTACTCAAACTGAGATATAATACAGGTACTATATTTTGCTCCTGAAAACCACACTCTGAGGTCAATTTTATATGAAGGATTGTCTATGTAACTATACATAACCTTAAAAACCTCAAAAACCAGACATGTGAACATTGTGCCTAGGTTGGCTCTGCCCTCAGCCTTACTATCTTTGTTCCTGTTCAGGAAGAAAGAAAGGAGACACAGAGCAAAGCCTTGATAATGTGATATGTCCAATAATTGTATAGTAGTAATTTAGTATATCAAAATTCATATCTGTATGGATTAGTTTTACTGGGTTCTTCTTTGAGTGGGGGTTCAGAATTTATACTGAGTTACCTGATTTCTCCGATAAGTGAAGATATTTCTGGTAGCGTCTAGACTTTGTTTGATTTTACAGTCTTTCATTGTAATTTGATTTTGATTTGAAGATGAGAAATAGATTAGAGAAATGGTACTTTCATATGAACAACAGATTTAGTGAGTCTCATTGATGAGTACTGCGTTATAGTGTGTTATGATTTACCATTTCTATAGGAACTTATAAATTTGCTCATATTTCATTTGTTTAACCGGTAGCTTTTCTTTCGTCTGGTCTTTGACGAGGCAGCACTGATGCAAGCTGGAAGGTGGCAGAAATTATGTGTGCTGATTTTGTCCATGAAGTGATTTCTGCATGCGTTTCTCAGGATTTATCCTCCTAGATCTGGTCATGGATGGGCATGCATTCCAGTGATTCCTGCCTGTCTAAAGGTAGCTCCAGAAAACAAAATACTCTCCCTCTTCTAAAGAAAGTGACCTGAATTTTGTAGTTCCTCTGCAACACCTGGAGTCCCTCTATACCTCTCAGTTGGATACTCAGTGACATTTGGATTAAACTATCACCCGTGGGAGCTGTAATAGCAGCTTGTGTTTTGGGAGTAGTATATTGTACACTGGCAGTGACTCATCTCTCTCTAGTTCCTTGAATAATGGATTACTGCAGGCACCTGATGCTGACAGGTTGTTCTATGAGTTTGCTCTTGATCAATCAGAAAGGTGACTCAAACTTGCCAGCAGAAGTTATCACTCCTCCCACTCCCACTCCTCCCCTCCCCTCCCTTTCCCTTTTTGTGGTTTAAATAGTGATTATCTGCTTTTCTTTCTTTCTGTTTGACAAACAGGTTCCCAACTTTGAACCGATGGATACAAATGCAAACCAATCTTCATCGAGTTTCGGAGTTTGCCATAACTGCTAAACATACGGATAATGATAGCATGATTATACCTGAAGCAAGAACTGCTATAAGAGATTTCGTGAACATGACAGTGATACTGAGTCAGAGGTTGGCCAGTATTGTTAATAACGTGAAAATCTTTCTCTAACTTTTACTGACTATAAGTCAAACTAGTGTGATCTGACAACTTGTGGCATGACTCTCAAAACATGAGATTTCTGAAGATACAGCGAGGTGTTCCTTTCTTTTGATTGGGAAAATGGTACCTATGAAACTGTGAATGTTGATACATCATTCTCTTTCTTTTGCAACTCACTCTACTTTGTCAATAGTTATCTTGCTTAGTTCTTATAGTTTGCTTTTAATTGCTTACTTCCACTAATGATAAGACAGAATAGATTCAACCTGCACAGAATTGAAAGAAGAATCGCCATGCTCTTTAGGGAAACTTTTGGGTGCTTTTTACAAGCTAATCCCTGTTTTCTGGAGAAATGATTTGGCGTCTTTAATGTTTCTGTAACCTTTTAGATCAAATCTCTTTTCCTATAAGTTTCTCCAGTCATTTAAAATATTATATTCTCTCAGTTTGTTTCATGGTTCAAATTAATGCTTTATTTAAGATTGGTATTATGATTGACGATCTACTTAAGTTAATGACGATAATTTTGGTGTTCTTCACTTGAATTTTATTTTGTTGTGATTGTGTGTATCTCCTTACCATGTGCCTCCTTGTTGATGCACACATGCAAATATATTGCGGCTAATTACTTTGGTTCCATTGGATCATGGTAATGTGGTTTTTGTGTTATGGTGATACTTGGTCTGGCATTGGTGTAATCTGAAAATTGGAAGCAACTGAAGGGAGTTTGAGTTTAATCCTGAGATAGTCAAACACCAAGGATTAAGGCAGGGTTATATCGGTTTGGGTTTCATATGTAGGGTAGATTAATCATTCTAGACCAAATTACTTTGATTTATTTGTGACTAGTAACATACATGAGTTAATATAAGTTGTACGTGTGGTTTTATTTCATGGTTTGGTTGCAAATCCTAGTTTGGAACCAAAATGGAGGAGGTTTGGGGTTTGGAGGCAAACAGAAAAATGATGAGATGCCTGGTTCTGTAGACACAGCACAACAAGATTATGGAGTTCTAAATCAAATTGAAGTGGGTTTTGTGTGGAGGAAGAACCTAAAGATTCTGTAGGAGCTGATTAATTAGAAAAAACTTTTGGGTTTTTACAGAGGCTGATGTAGTGACTGGATTTTGAAGCCAAATGGAGCAGTAAATCCAAATTTGATCTTTTAAGGATCTTATTCTGTGTTGTCTCATCTGCAGTCTAAATTCCTCTCCCTCCCTACACTCCACTGTGCTCCTTTTTTGTTTTTGTTCTCTCTCCTCACTTCAAATTAGCTCTAATTTTCATGTACTTGACATTGGAAGTGAGATTCTATTAACATCCTGTTATTGTCACTGTATAGATTGTTCGATGAAGGAAAATTGATGGATGCTCACTCTCTGATCGCTTTTTGCGCAATGGAGCCTCTGATTGGTTACTACAGCTACTCATTGAACGTGGGGAAGAAAACCATTCAGGATCTGGACAACCTCAAGGTTATGGAGGCCCTAGCATTGGGAGCAACAGTTGTGTATTGCCTACGGTTGAAGGATAAACAGCTAGCAGCTAGACTTGCCCTCAAGTATGTGGAGTTATAAGATTGTTTTGTAGAGAGAAATGTCAAACACTCATTATGTTCGAAATATATAATGATAGCTGTCTTCTCAAGTTGATGATTAAATGTTGTATGTCATATCATTGGAGGGTACCTTTATTTTCCTTGCCATTCATCCATGATTCATCCCATGTTATATCTTGGATTTCAGAACTGACCTTCTCATTTTTTTTTTTTACGGGAACAGAAACTTAATTAGTCAATCATGTTTGCATCTAGCCATTATACTTTTGTTATGACATTTGAAACCGTGTTCATACTATATGCTCTTTTTCCTTTTTTCTTCCTTTTCCCTTACTGATATCTTGTTTCTTCCACTATCAGTTCATTGTTGCATTTGTGAAAGGAGGTACTACCTCATTATGTTTTTCCGGTTTTATCTCTGCTTATATTTGTTACTGATGGTGTTATACACACCTAAGTTAGTGCTCTAATGTAGATTTTTGATGAAGCTGCACCTGCAGAGCATGTTCTCAGAAACTCTGAATTCCCTGCACCAGGTATTTGCACAGATAGGAACCCATAAATGCTGCTTTGGATGTTCTTACCATGTGCAGTTGCCACTTGACTCAAAGTGATTCAATTAGGGATGAGGTACCGGTTACTGTAACTAGTATGATTTGCTTCATTCTTTTCCTGCTGATGTCAGAACTTGTTTGCTTGATAGATCTGCCTAACGCTTGGCGTGCTTGGTTGTTACTCGGTGCATTTAGGTCCTGCAAATGAGACAAGCCTTACAGAGGTACAATCACATTCTATGTGCAGATGATCATTATAGCAGCTAACAAAGAGGTAATAACTCTCTTCTCTTCTGGATGAATATGCAAAAGAAAATATGAACTTTGGCTTTTCCTTTTACTAATTATTTCTTGATGTTTATTCCTATTTCTTTCATGGATTTGTCAGGTTGCATCTGAGTGCAAGGAAGATCCTGAGGGCTTGGCACTTAGATTAGCTGGAAAAGGAGCTGTTTCTGCTGCTTTAGAAGTGGCTGAAAGTGCAGGATTATCAATAGAGTTGCGGAGGGAATTGAAAGGTCGACAACTTGTGAAACTTCTTACTGCTGACCCCCTCAATGGTGGAGGCCCAGCAGAAGCTTCAAGATTTCTTTCTTCGCTATGTGACTCTGATGATGCTCTACCAGTTGCAATGGGTGCTATGCAGCTGTTACCTAACCTGCGGTCAAAGCAACTTCTTGTAATTGATGTTTCTTGTTTGCATTTCCTTTATTTTGTTTTTTCTTTTGTTTCGGTTGTTGTTGATTTGTAGGTGTTTTGGTATATGATTGAGTTTCATGCACCACCGCTCTATATTTTAGCAATGCTTTCTTTAACAAAAGCTGTGTTTTCTTCTTATGTGAAGGTTCACTTTTTCTTGAAGCGAAGAGATGGTAATTTGTCTGATGTTAGAAGTTTCGGAAGCAACTCATGGGCCTTGGGTCTTCGTGTTCTAGCTGCTTTGCCACTGCCATGGCAGCAAAGATGTTCTTCCCTGCATGAGCACCCTCATTTAATACTTGAAGTTCTGCTGATGAGGAAACAACTGCAATCTGGTTCTCTGGTACTGTATTTCCTATTTTTGGAACTTAATGCCTCCTGGTGCATTTGATTTTTATCTAAGAAATGTCTTTTCTATCTTGACAAAGATTCTCTTCATTCTACTTTGAAAATTCCCTTTTCATTTATGAGAGGATATAAGTGAGATTGTAGCTGCCGTGCTTTCATAGATGGAAACCAAAAGACAGAAGAAGCCCCACTACTACTTAGCGATCCCGATCTGATGTTCAATGATATTTGCTGGCAGATCCTTAAAGAATTTCCTTCTTTGAGAAACAACGATTTGATCATTGCTTATGCTGCCAAAGCTATTGCTGTCAGCATTAGCTCTCCTTCAGAAGAACCTTGGATCTGACTTTCCAGGTCCTGGACTGGCCAAAACAGGGCAGGTGCACCTACAAGGTCTTCTTTTACTAGCAGTCTGAGTAACTTGCAAAAAGAGGCTCGTAGAGCTTTCTCCTGGACTCCACGCAACACTGGAGAAAAGGCTGCTCCAAAAGATGTTTACAGGAAAAGGAAGAATTCTGGATTATCACCATCTGAAAGAGTTGCTTGGGAGGCCATGACTGGCATTCAGGAGGATCGTGTTTCATCATTCTCTGCTGATGGGCAAGAACGGCTTCCTTCTGTTTCTATTTCTGAGGAATGGATGCTGGCTGGGGACACTAGCAAGGATGAAGCTGTTCGTTCATCTCACCGATATGAAAGTGCTCCTGACATCATTCTCTTCAAGGTATGCTTTCATTATTACACTGCAAGCTTTGCTTTGTTTGTGGCTATAATGAAAATTCTTCACCGTCCTTGTAGATTTGTAGCTTATGCCTTTTCAAGAAGTAGGCTTGGATGATTATCATTGGTTAAATTGATTAACATCAATAATAGCTTCTTATTCTTCTTCATGTTGGTAGGGATTAGTTGTTACAAATTCAATCAGCTGCAAATTATGTGTATGTAAAAAGGAAAAAAACTTATGGGTGTGTTTTATCTTGGATGATTGGAAATGTCTATATGTAACCATTTATGTAACAAAGATGTATTGTTGTGAGGCTGCTTTTTCGTTATCAGTTTTGTTGACGGAGTTAGGTTTTAGCTGGGTTCAGGGAAGGTTGTGTCTCTTCATGGAATCAGGTTGGGGGTGGGGGGGTTGTTCCCTTTGGTTCTGGGGGTTCCTGCTACGGACCATCCAACTTGCTTGATGGTTGGTTGTTGTTAAGATGATCGGTGTTTGCTTTTCTTTTGTTTCTCTTGCTTGTTTTTGGCATTTATTGCACGCTTTGTGTGTGCTTCGTTGCACCTTTTTGGAAGCACATTTAATTTAATATATTTTCCTTAACCGATCAGGACAAATTGTAAGTGATAACATATTTCACATGACATTGAAGTTTGTGCATACTAGAAATTGTAGGCTTGTTTGCATGCCGTAGCACTTTGATTTCTTGTAAGCTGCTCTGGATCTGAATAAGTTTTGCTTTTTGTGCTGTTAGGCTCTGCTTTCTTTGTGTTCAGAGGAGTTGGTGTCTGCCAAAGGTGCACTGGACTTGTGTGTTAATCAGATGAAGAATGTATTGAGCTCCCAACAATTGCCTGAAAATGCATCTGTAGAAACTTGTTGGTCGAAGCATATCATGCCACAAGAAACCTTTGTACAGGTATTCTACTTAGTCAATCCTCTGGAATTCTATGGATTCTTGTCCTGGTTTGAGGGTAGAACATAGTTTTAGCTTCATTGTTTAAATGTCTGTCAAAGCTTCCCAGATTTAGGACTTTCACTTCCCAGCACAGAATCGACCATGAATGAGAACACCATATTGAAAAGTCACGATTATATTGAAATGTACTGTAGCAATAATTCTTCTGGCTTCATGTACAGGGACTTTTCTTTGCTAGATCTCTTCTGAGAAAGCTTGCTGGGGGTAGTGACTTGTCAAGTATTTCTGAAAGAAGTAGAGACGCTGATGATACTTCTGATGCTGGCAGCTCTAATGTGGGTAGTCAATCCACAGATGAGCTGTCTGTAGTTCTTTCACAAGCAGAGATTTGGCTTGGACGTGCTGAGCTGCTACAGAGCCTTCTGGGATCAGAATTGCTGCTTCCCTAGATGATATAGCTGACAAGAGTCATCCTGAGCGTCTGTGCAACAGGTTGATTGTAGATGAACAATACAGCATGGCTGTATATACTTGTAAAGTGGAGTAAGATGTACTCCTGGGTTTGGTGCTTCTGATCCCTGTTGCTGTCCTTTGCGATAATTTTTGTGAATTATGGGACTTCTTTCAGATTGATGTTTTCCTGTGTGGAATGCATGGGGGACATGCTTTGTCACGGATGGAGCACTATGCACAAGCCACGTGTGAAATTTAGTATGTTAAATTTATATTTCACTTTAGGAATTTAATCTTCCTTGTATCTTTCTTCACTTCTAATAAAGTATTGTTTCTATTTTTTTTTTCCAATTAATGGAATAAAATCTCAATTTACTTCAATGATTCTTACCTCTTGGGAGAGTTGAGGTGAGGTATGTTTACTCTAATTCTTTGATGTTTTTCTTATGATGTGCAGGCAAGCTCTTCAGTTACACAAGGGTGATCCTGCACCTATCATTCTGGAAATCATTAATACAATTGAAGGAGGTCCCCTATTTGATGTTTCAACTTAGTCGCTCCATGTAGATGGCATGCTAATTTCAAAGTCATTATCTTAAATTCTCTTGGCAGCAGAACTCTGTTATTATTCATGGCCTACAAGTGGGCTAAGGTTTTGAGAAGATGAAGCCTACACAGTTTTAAATATATTATCATAGTATTGAGATCGGTTGCAATTTGGAATGTTCTTTTTTAATAGCCAAGAAGTGGATATGTACTCTTAGCACCTAAACATAGGGTGCACCCAGACACAGACAAGCACCAACAAGCAAGCAATAAGAAGAGAGAAAATAAAAATAAAAAATATAAAATATAAAAAAATGGCTCCTTCTTACTTAGAGCTAAGCCAATCAATAAATTCCATCTTGGCCCATGGATAATCATCTATGTATGTTCTAACCTATTCCAAAATGATACTTGAAAGAAAATTTGATTGTTTGATACTTTGATCTGATTCTTCAACATCGTCAAGTGACTTCCTATTTCTTTATAATGGTCCAAAGTATACAAAAGGAATGATCATCCAAGTTTAAATTTAGATGGTGAATAAACTCCAAGAAGAGTCCTATATGGCATTCCAGGCTATCTTATCCATGTAATGAGTCCAGGTAATCGAGGTCTACAATGAGGAGGTGCTGAATTGTTATTTAATAAGATATTATGGATCTTTTCTTATTGGCCGGTGGTTAGCTGTTCTCATAGCAGGTGAAAATAGCAGTATAGTTAATCAATGCATCTGTGTATGGACTTACAAGTTTTGTGGAGGTTCTGAATTCCTTTAATTGTTCATGGACCTAAATAGCATGTTGGAACTTTCTGAGCTTGGCACTGTTGCAGAGGCTATTCTCCATTGTTTAAATGTTATCCTTGTAGTCATAATTAATTGAAGGAAAAATTGTGTATATCATTGATAACAAATAACCTATTTATATACAAGACAATCCCTAAATCAAATAAGAAAGAATATGAAGTTTCCACAACTACCATTTTTTTCCCAACTAGTTTTGATTCTGATACCATAACACTCCCTCAAGTTTAAAGCATAAATTAGATCATGCTGACTTGTTACAAAGATAACAGACTCGATCCCCACTTAAAGGTTTTGTGAAGATATCTGTTGTTAAGTCTTTTATATCACTTGTGAGATCAACCTTACTAAATCTTCTCACGGATAAAATGACAATCTATCTCAATATGTTTAATTCGTTCATGAAAGAATATGGGTTAGATACTATATGTATAGCGGCTTGGTTATCACACAAAGAAAGCTTAGCTGATGCTGAAGTTCGTGATACTTCCATTAATAGCGGCGTATGCATGATGCCGTATCTGTTTGTGTCATAGGCTGCATATTTTGGCTCAGTAGTAGACCTCGAGACAACACTTGCTTCTTACTCTTCCAAGAGATTAGATTTCCTCCAAAAAAGACACAATATCTTGAGTTGGATCTTCTATCTTCCTTAGATTCTGCCAAATCTGCGTTAGAAAAACACTTAATTTTGTATGCCTATGCTTCTTATACAATATTCCACGTCCATGAGCTTCTTTCAAATAGCATAGGATATGCTCTACAGTTGCCTAATGACTGACTGTGGGAGATGACATATACTGACTCAAAACACTTATTGAATAAGCAATATTGGGGCTAGTTACTGTAAATAATTCAATTTCCCAACCAATCTTTTGTATTTCTCAAGGTCTTTAAATAGGTCTCCTTCCTTAGTGATCACACACATTAGAGTCGTACAAGTCTTACAGCGGTTTTGGCTGATTTCTGTCTTGGGATAACAAATGAGGCACATTGGTTGAATAACAGTTCTGCTTTTGGCACTGTGTTTCAAATCTTGAAGTCCTAAATCTGTTTGATATTGGCCATTGTGAAGAAAAGATTTAAGAAATAATATACCTTTGGTTATACCGGTGATGTGATATTATCGCATACACTACGGGAAAGAATAATGCAGGCTGGAATTTCTATGACAGTGGATTATACTTACTTTTCTGCATGCCAAATGTCTCAAGCCCCTGACTGAATTTGCCAAACCAAGCATGGGGCTTTGTTTGAAACCATACAAAGATTTCCGAAGACGACACACCTTACTGCCTTGAGCAGTCGGAGGTTGCTCCATATGGCTTCTTCTTGGAGATCGCCATGTGAAAAGACATTCTTGATATCGAACCCGATGCAAGTCTAATCATAGAAGCGGCAAGAGAAGAAATAGACCAACATATGTTAGCTTAGCTCTGAGAAAAAGTATCGGAATAATCAGCCCAGTAAGTCTAAGCATAGCCCGCCAGCAACAAGGTGGGCTTTTAATCTAACAACAGGACTCATCGAGTTAAAATTTACCATGAGCATGTAATGACAATGGCAATGTCAGTTAGGTAAAGGCACCAAGTCCCATGTACCATTGTCATCTAAAGCTTGTATTTCATCCACCATAGCACTACGCCAACTAGGGTAAGATAAAGCCACACAGACAGTGTTAGGCGGAGAGATAGAATCAAGAGATGTAATAAAGGAACAAGAGGAAGACGACAAATGGTTATAGGAAACAAACGAAGAGATTGTGTGAGCACACTAATGTTTACCTATACGAAGAGCAATCAGAAGATTATCATTATGGATTAGATACGTGAGTAAAACAGCAGTGTTGGACTAGAGATTGAGATGGATTTATGGCGTCGAGAATATCTTGAGTAATGGAGTTTTACGAGAGCGGGAGGCTGGAGTAGGGTCGATTGGAGTCGATTGGAGTACGGTGAAGAGGCAATGGTGTTGCCTATTGAATCATTATCCCTCCCCACGGTAATAACATGAGAGAAGAAGAGAGGAGAAAGCGGGAGTAGTCTCAAAGAATGTATTTCAGTCAGACCTAAAGTAACGTCGAAGTGGAGACGATATAGCTATCACCTTTTTGAACAGAGAATATCCACAAAGATACACTTTAAGGACTTGGATCAAGTTTAGAGCTTAGGACGGACATCTCGAACAAAGCATGTGCATCGAATGCAGCAGGATCAATAGGAACTGACAGGTGTTGGAAACAGCTGGTGAAAAGTAGAGGATTAGCCCGATTAAGGCGACGAGGGGCATCTGATAATAAAAAACAGTTGTGGAGATTGCCAGCCCCGAAAATGCTTAGGGACATTCATACGGAACAAGAGGTCAAAGATTAGTCTCCAAGAAGATATCTATTCTTTCTTTTAGCTACCCCATTTTGAGAAGTTGTATCAACGTACGATGTCTGATGGAGAATCTCATGTTGTAACGAAGAACTGAAAAGGTTTCGACAAATATTCTATGGCATTATCACTTCTCAATGTTTGAACAGAGACATGGTATTGTGTTTGAATTTCAGCACAAAAGGCACTAAAATGAGAAAAAAAACTCAGAAATACTTTTCATTAGATAAAGCTAGGTGACACGAGAGAAATCGTCAACAAAAGTAACGAAATACTTAAACCTAGTGGGAGACATAAGTGAATAAGGACTGAACCTTCGAATAGGCTGCTTCGAAAGGAGCGGAGCTTGTTTGTGCTTTACAGGACTCAAATCCTTTGATGAAGTTTAAGCATGTGTGACCACGACTCAGCGGTTATTGAAGAAGATAGATTAGAAAACTAAGGATATAAGCTTGCTTGCCAGAGAGAAGGATGGCTAGGCGACGAAAATGTAATTCGAATGGGAGTAACAATACTAGAACAAACAGCAACAAACTTTGGCATTTCTGTGTCAAGGATGTAGAGACCCCAAACTCGCGTCCTCTACCAATAATCCACTTCGTCGAAAGATCCTGAATTAAACAATAATCATGGAAGAATGAGATATTGCAATTAAGTGTACGAGTGTGAGTTTACTCATAAAAATTAAATTGAAAGAGAATTGTGGTAAACTCAGACAGAGGTCAAAGTGATTAGAAGAGTCATATGAATTGTCCTTGACCCAAGGACACAAGATGTTGACCCATCTGCATGGGTAAAAGTAAAGGTAGAAGGGTGAGATTGAAACGTAGTAAATAAACTAGAGTTACTTGTCATGTGGTCGGTGGCTCCATAGTCAATGACCCATGTGGAGGAAAAGGAAATAAAACATGTGTTGGTTTTACCTAACTCAATGAGTGTAATTGATAAGTAGATCTTTGTCACGAAGTGATTTTGATAATTACCAAGCCCAGAAATCTTCAATTTTTATTAACCTCCCTGATTCCGTGTACATGTTAAGTTTTATATATGTAACCGCAAACTCCTCTTGATAGTTTCTTTGTCATAGGAGATCTAACTTGAATAGAATCTTTGAAATAGAAAAATACCCGGAGAAAATGGGATCTTGCAAGCAAGGACCACCTTTCATGAAACACAACACTGAATGTATTTAAGTCTAAAATCACAAATTACCTCTTAATGTTATTGAATGTCGAAGGAATCAATGAAAGTAGGAAGAAACCCTAGGAAAACATGTCTGTTGGACACAAAATTGGTCAAAAAGACACTATTGGGCACCCCGTGAGGAGGCGAATGAGTGGAGGACTTCGGTGATGGCGACAGAAGGTGGAAAGAAATCGGTGATGCGAGCCCGGGTCCTTCAGCGCTTCAAACGTCACTGCGGGGGCTGGCGGGCATTTGCGATGTGACTACGCCTCTCCTCGATCTTGGTTTTGGACATCAAAGTCTCTCTGAAGCGGCATCACTCCCGTGGGTGGTGTTTGTTCTGAACTACCTAACATAGTGTTTCATACCCACTATATTTACTGGGTTCTTAGAAGGCCTCAAAGGCACCACTTTTTGACCTCTCAAGCCTAGGAGGCTCGATGCGTATGATCAAGACTAGTGAAGGAAGAACGCTGTATATCAGCATTTGTAATAGCTGTTACCTTTGAACAATCCCTATATCAAATAGGAAAGAATTGCTAACTATGAGATTCTTAACTCTACATGTGTTTATTTTTAACTAGTTTCTAATTCTACAATACTATAACAATCCTTGATTGATCTTATCTTTAGCTATCACTATAGATAGTACTGAGAAGATGATTGTTTAATCATCCACTAGATGAGCAGAAATATTGCTTTATGATGTTGTATGGATCAATCGTGAGTTGGGTTATGTTTTATGACATTTATTAAATTACCAATAATCTTGGATGATTCTCTTATTAATTTATATCTCAGTGCTCTTTGCTTTGTCTCTGCATTTATAGTTGGAAAGGTCAGACCCTAGATGATCTGAAGTATTGCTCGCTGCCAAGTACCGTTTTGAAAGAATGGACTCGCGGCAACATGGACGTTGAATTATCGCGGATGTTAACTATTTGGATAAGCTAATTGTATGATGTGCTCTATAATCTGCTGAGTAACATGGTCATCATACTGATAATTCACCCGGATGGATCAGACACCCTGCTATATTTGCCCCATGCTGCAATTTCATGTTTGGGCTTGTTGCTTTCTTTATCGCCAGTACATGGACTTGTGTTAAATAGTAGCATCTGAGGGTATTCTTAACCTTCCTTGTTCAGTGACAATATGCTTTCTCTACTTTTTTTTTTTTTTTTTTTTGCGATGCACGCCGTCGCATTGCCAGTTCATGTTTGACGCCGATCTTCTGTTGATGCCATGTATGACTTCTTTCTTCCAAATGTGTTTGCTCATTTCTCATGCATCAGATAATAATTATGAATTAACTATCCACATCCTCAGAGGCTGTGGATGATCTACCTCTTGCCTTTGGCAACGGCTTTGCCCGAATCCCATTGTTGGTTTTGTGTGACATGTGCATTGGATGCCGTTTTCCATATGTGTATGACTTTGGAGGAAGTGATATCATTTAGAATGTCTTCTTACCCCACAGATCTCACGGGGGTGTGTGAGCGTTGGATCATTTTTGTCCCCATGCGCGCCGCCGTGACACTTTAGCTATTGAGGTTCTTTGGGCGGACCTTGTTTCTTGCTCTCTTGAGTGTCATTACTGATTTCTCTGCGGTGCATTTTCTCCCTTTCCTTTGAATTTTCAACTTCCTGTGGGTTTTTTACCGGATTTGAACAGAAAGGAAGCAGAGATCACTAAATTTTAGTTTCTTATTTTCATGTGTGTTTTTGTTCCTCTCAAATGGTGGAAAGATAGTTGAAACCCAAGCTGCAGATTTTTGTTAACATTTTGGAAACTTTGGTCATTCTTCCCTAAGTTTACAAAATGCAATCTTTGTAAATTGGCTGGAATGAGGGGAGCACATGGGAGGCTTTTAAGGCTTTGAAGTATCATGGGTTTAAAGAATCTAAGTAGATAAACCTCGGTCTTGTGGTGAAACTTCCACATAGATTTATGAATCTTTGAGGATCTAAAAGGCCTCCACATACTTAGTGGTATGAGTTGTGACAATAATGGCAATGAGTTCTTGATGCAAGTCAACTATTATGGAAGGATAAACTCACAGAAAGATGGCTTTGTATTGCTTAGGTGACTCACAAGTACGATACAAAACTTTGAATTGGATGAAAATGGAAGAAAAGAAAATCCTGTGAAAACAAGAGGAAAGTGCATTGTGATTTTCATGGATTCATTGTGAATATATATACAAAAACCAATCCAACCTTCACTTAACAGTTTCAACTCTATAAAACAAGTTTCCTAATAGGTTACAACTTTGTAATGTAAAAATAATTATATGTTATAACACCACCCACTTTCGAGTTGGAGCATAGATATTAATCATGCCCAACACATTTATATAGATAACTAAGCGATCCCCATTTAGGGCGCGTGAAGATATCACCTAATTGTTTTTAGTCTTTATATATCTTGTAGAAATCAAAATGCAGGATTGTATTTTCTCGACCGAGAAATGACAACTAGCTAATATCTTCGTTCTTTCATGGAATACCAGATTAGAACCAATATGAAGAGTAGTTTGGTTGCCAGACCAGAGTTTTGCTAGCACTAGTGTCTTAATGCCGACTTCCATCAAGAGTTGATGAAGCCACATGATCTGTTTCTTACTCTTTCACGAGACTAGATTCCCTCCAATAAACATACATTACCCTAAAGTGGACCTCCTTTCCTTCTTATATCCTACCCAATCGGCATCCGTGAAACACTCAAGTCTATTATGCCCATGATTACTATATAAAACACCATGTCCCGGAGCTCCTTTCAAGTAACATAGAATCCTGTTTCTCACTGTTGCCCAATGATCAAGTACATTGGAGAAGACATGTAATGACTTACAACATTGACTGAGTGGACAAACTCAGTACGAGTTACTGTAAGGTAATTAAGCTTCCCAACTAATCTTTTATATCTCTCAGGATCCTCAAATGTTTCGCCTTCTCTAGTAAGGTGTACGCTTGGAACCATAGGGGATCTACATGGTTTTACCCCCAACTTTCTAGTCTTAGATAATAGATTAAACACATATTTCCTTTGAGATAAGAAGATTTCATGTTTGCTTCGCATAACTTCAATGCCCAAGAAGTATCTTAGTATCCCTATGTCCTTTGTATGGAATTGACTCTGAAGAAGGACCCAGAGATGAGATACCTTTAAGTCACTTCCGATGATAATAATATCGTCTCACGTACTCTCTTACAGCGGGGAATGATACTTGAGCTGGAGTTCTGTAGAAGGCAATTGGTGGTTACTCTTGCATGCTAAATTCCTCAACAGTTTGGTTGAATTTACCAAATCACACACGAGGACTCTGTTTCAAACCATATAAAGACTTCCGAAGACGATAAACCCTCTCTATCTCCCCTTGAGCAACAAACCTTGGAGGTTGCTCCATATACACCTCCTCCTGAAGGTGGCCATGAAAAAATACATTCTTAATATCAAGCTGGTGGGGATCCCAATTATAAGTGGCAGCTAGGGAAATAAAAAGCCGAACATATGTCATCTTAGCAACAGGGGAAAAAGTGTCGGAATAGTCCATGCCATAGGTTCATCGGGATTCAACCTGTTCGGCTTTCAACCGAGCAATGGATTCATCGAGATTCACCTTCACGGTAAACACCATGGAAACAATGATTTCTTTGGCTGAGGTCGCAGACCAAGTCCCGAAATGCCATTGTCGGTTAAAACATCAATCTCCTTTATCATAGCACTATGACGGGGTGGCGAGAGCGAGGCTGCTGTTAGACAACGAAATAGAGTCGAGGATACAATAAAAAGAACAGAATGTGATGACAAGTGGTCATAAGAGCAAAATGAGAAATTGGATGAAGCCTTGTTTGGCGTTCACGGCTATGGAGAGCTTGATAGGGAGATGAAATCGCGAGAAGCCCGGATCTAATGTAGACCGGGTGGTGGAGGGGCTCAGGGGTGGGGGTGTTGTTGGGCGCCCTGAGTGTGAACCCGAGGAGTTGATGGGGAGGTTTACACAGTAGGGACGAGGAGTAGGTTAAGAGAGACAATGGGAGAACCCAGGTATAAACAAACAAGTGGTCCTCCCTTTGAGCTAGATGTTGGTCGGTGTGAAGAAGAAGGTACATTCTCAAGAAGGTGACATGTGAGCCAAATACCTCACGAAGATGAGCGAGTGCATCGATAGCCCTTCTAAACTCGAGAATATGAGGAAGATACAGTTCAATGACTTAGGATTGAGTTTAGATGCATGGTCTGTTTATCTCGAACAAAGCGGGTACACCAAATATAGAGGCTCGATAGGAAACAAATGTTTATTTGGAAAAGGATGTGATACGAGTGTCCCCGATTCAAGGTGAAGAGACTAATCAGTTAATCAAAAAACAGAGAGTGGAAACAGCATCGAATGCTTGGGCACATTGTTGAAATAATAGAGCTTTATAAGCGTTGATTTCAAGGAGGTGTCTTGATAAAACCCTCGTAGGTTTTTAATATGAAATAAAAAACACTTTGAACAAATCTCCCTACATTCCTCGAATTGCAAGCTTTTAAACAAACAATAGCATAACTGAAAAATATAAAAAATGTGTGCTTTGTGCAAGCGCTCTCACAATTATGCTCTACTAATTATCTAAAAGATAAATAGATAAATTGCAACAAATAATATAAACTATTAAGATTCTAAACTATTAATTGATGGTTGTCTCCTATATCACCCTCCTCGAAGTGCAACCTTGTTCTCAAGGTTCTACAATTCGGAGTTCTTTTTCCTCAATCTCGAAGCAATAGCAGTTGAGGTTGACTACTTGATAACTTTGAGTGAACCCCTCGTTGTAATTGAAGCAAAGTCTCTAGGCTCGTCGCCTTTGAATTTCATCCCATGTTAGCCTTTTGATGGTTGCATTAGAAGATTGCTCTTGGGTTACTCCACTAGGGCGAGGTGGACGTGATATTTTCATCCTTTGTAATTGATCGTCTTTCATACATGCCAAGCTAATGGCCTCTTTCAGTGATTGAGGTTTGAACATCCTTACAACCTTTGCTATTTCCATCGTCAATCCACCCATGAACATCCCAATCAGTGCTTCTTCGGACCACCCATGTGCCTTGTTCCCTAATCTTTCAAATTCTTCTTGATATTCGGTAAGGGAACCTGTTTATTGTAGTTTCTTCATGGCTTCGTTGAAATCAACTTCTCTGGAGTGGACAAATCGGGACCATAGCTCATCTTGAGATTCGCCATGTGATTACGTTTTCTTGTTGGTGAATGCGGCGTAGCCATTACCTGCTTGATGTGCACCTTCCCTTCCATATAGTAAGTTGCCCGCTGTCACCTTTCACATTTGAGTACATCATGATATTCAAAATAATATGCCCACCTGATTCAGCCACTCAGATTGGATCTTGCGATCGACATACACAAGAACTCGACCTATTCCTTCTTTGTTGTGTGGAACTAGACTCTTCAGACTCCCCTCCATCCACGAATGGTTTGTTCCACCTTGCTTTGGTTAGGGATTCCTTGCCAAGCATCTCCTCTTAATTCGAGGATTAGGACAATCTACACCTTTCAGTGTGACTTGTCCGTACCTTCTTGGATATCACTGACGTTGGTTTCTAAGGCCTCGAGTCTCTCCTTGTGGGTTGCCATTTAGGATGAGGCTCTGATACCAATTGATAAAACCCTCGTAGGTTTTTAATACGAAATAAAAAAACACTATGAACAAACATTAACATAACCGAATAATAAAAAAAAATGGAAACGTGCCTAGTGCTCTATGCTCTACTAATTATCCTATTTATGCTCTACTAATTATCTAAAGATAAAAAGATAAATTGCAACAAATAAAATAAACTATTAAAAAAAACGTGGAAACATAATTTGTCTCCTATCATATACAATATTCTCTCAGTCCTCCCACTATGGGAAGGAGTATAATCACGGGAGAGTCGTGAAGGATGCCGATACGAAGCATGAATGGTAGGCTGTTCACAAACATATTCTTTAGCATTATCACTTCTCAGACTTTGAATATAAACATGAAATTGAGTGTGTATCTTAGCATAAAAGGCACAGAATGAGAAACTAACTCATAATGGTTTTATATTAAATATAACCAAGTGGTTCGTGAATAATCATCAACAAAGTGACAAAGTATCGAAACCCAGTTGGGGACACAAATGGACATGGACCCCACACATTTGAATGGACTAATTCAAATGGAGCACTAACTCGTTTATTGACTCTAGGACTAGAATGAAGACGATGATGCTTCGCAAATTGACAAGACTCACAATCTAATGACAATAGACTTGAAAACTGTGTACACAACTTTTTCAACAAGGGGGGAGATGGATGACCCAATTGACAATACGTCTCAAATGGTGTAGTAACTCCAGAACACGCGAAAGGTCTTGGTATTGCATG